>QNGE01001106.1:2489-93650 GCA_008508345.1 Paragonimus westermani | reverse complement strand
CCGCCTCAGATCAGCAGGTCAACAGCGTACTCATAGTACACCGTCGGCCAAGAAACTTCGAGTGTGTTAGGGGCAAGTAGATTATATCAGTTGCATCCATTTTGTCTTGGCTACAACAGCCAAAGACCATCGTCGTTTGTTGACTGACCTGCTGCTCTTTTCAGAAACCTGGACGTCTGTGGACTTCTACCCTCCTTTTTCTCCAGCTTTGTTGGTGTGCTGTATGGTGAATGTTTTGTCCATTTTCCTTCAGTCCAACTTTGTATTCTGATTCCACTCCATATCCTCTCCAGAGTGCAATAGCATGTACTCCTATAATTGAATGCTTCTTGCGTTTCAAATCTCCACATTTTACTTCCCAGTGTAGATCATACCACTGCAGTCTCCCTCTGTTTACTTTCCGAGAAGTGAGGGCTTTGATTTCGAGCCAGTATGTCAATTGGCTAATCAGCATTGGTTGGCCTGACACAGAGACCTCATTCACACCTCCTGGTCTTATTCCTTCCAGTTCATACTTGATACGCGGTGTGTGAATGAAACTCCAAGTGGTGCGGCGTAAGCCACTTGTAATGATGAGTAAGTGTAGGGTCCTTTGGCTTCGGTCATTGTGACAGGCTAATCCGAACCGGATGCCGCCAACCGTGTGTTCGACCTGCACGCACGCAGATTGTTTGAGATAGGGTGGGTGATGAAGATACTTCAAAGCCGAAGTGGTGTTACTGTTCCCCACTCAGTATGCCAAGCCTAATTAATGACAGTTTCAAGTCATCGAATCATCCCTGTGTCCAGTTTACCGTCGGCTCCTGTGCGTATTCTACAGTGTGGAAAACTCAGGTCGTTGTCCACTGACTAGTGCTTAGTCAAAACTGATTTGCGGATAGAAGGAATTTATGTGTTTCATGAATTTATCAGTTGTTTTCGTACGTATCACCGCCAACGCATCATTGACAAACTTCTACCAAATTCTATTCTAGGTGGATCAGGAAAGCTGGATAGCAATTTGTCCTCTAAGTCTTGCATGGACAAGTTTGCAGCCGTAGGGGCGATGGGTGAGTCCACTGCTACTCCGTCCGTTTGCTGATGTAAGACCCTTTTGAATGTAAAGGTGGTAGACAGTAAGCGAAGCTCCATAGGTTCGACAATCCCAACTGACAAACCAGTTCGTTCAGCTGAACCGGCATCTGCTTCAAGAAGCTGGTGAACGACCTCCAGACTTTCTCCCACTGGACTGTTGGTGAAAAACGAAACGA
This sequence comes from Paragonimus westermani, assembly GCA_008508345.1. Classification (NCBI taxonomy): domain Eukaryota; kingdom Metazoa; phylum Platyhelminthes; class Trematoda; order Plagiorchiida; family Troglotrematidae; genus Paragonimus; species Paragonimus westermani. The sequence continues at coordinate 92,400 of QNGE01001106.1, read as the reverse complement.
TATTACAGTTGACCAAACATTCATCCGGACTTAAGCTACGTTCCTTCAGCTTGGTAACCGATTGTGTGGAGTTCCGGATAGGATAATCTGTGCACCTCTCAACAGACTGAAGAATACGAGACAAAAATTTGGCTAGGGCATAGGTTGAGGTTCCTGTATAGTCAACCGATGGCCACAGTGGTATCCCGGGTTTAGTATTTCAGGCAAACCGTAAGACCTTGGAGCTAGTACTGTTTTGAATACAGAATAAACCAGAATGATATACTCAGATTGACTTTCAGTTTTTTGAGCAAATTTGCTGTTGAAGCTTTTAGTTTGTTCAATGTGGCGCTGTTTCTCCACTGGAATTACGATGTACGGAGCATCTGAAATGTGGTCATCCGCTTTGCACTCTATAGCCTGTTTTGTTTAGGATGACTACTTGATTTCCTTTGTATGTTTTTGTGAAACTTATGGACTGATCACACGACGAAATTTTCAGTGCATCCCGCTCCATGGTATTCAGATTAGTTGGCTGGGACTTTTTACTTCTAATGAACCGGGCAATCTGTGCCCGAGTTTTCTTTACGTCATCGATGAGTGACGTTGTCCCCCACCCACTGCCGGAATCACTTTCAACGTTTTTAGGATCCTAGAGCTAACGTTGAAATTCAAGCCCTAGTTCAAGAGTTTACTTACAGCTGCTTATAATACGTAATCCGACAGGTTTTTTTACGGGGTGGACAAAGGTATCTCGTGTTTCTAATGTTGAATGTTCGCTTCTTTCTTTAATAAACGATAGGAGGTTGTCACAATTTGTCTGTCTTTTTTTACGACATCGTTCTTATGGAGAGCTCGTGGCCTCACACCATCCTGAATGACCAAATATTCGTCAGAAGCAAGCAAGGGTTTCAAATGGCCGTCCAACTGCTGGATGTCCCTTCGAATTTGTAGTGGCCGAACTGAACACTTGTGGATTAGCTGACGAGGAAGTCTAGGCACAGCAATTCTGGCTGCAACCCTAGATCGTTCAGAACTGTCCACTGGTTTGACTCGTAATGCCTATGGCACGAGGTTCGATTGAATGCATCGGAAGTTGAACGCATGACGGCTGGACCAATTGACTTCAAGCATACACAGGTAAATCCGATCATTATCAAAACTTAGTACTTCCGTACGCCGTGTAAACTACGATAAGTTAAAACCAAAAAAAGTCATAGGATTCGCAGTTTCGACCCTCTCGGAGCGCTCCTATCAAGTGAATTAAATCAGAAAATCTTCCGTTTGACTTCCTCTTTTTGTCCACTGTCTCCGACAGGAAGCTGAAGTTACGAAGTTCTACAAACCCTACCACGTTTGTAGCGATCAATAGTTTGAGTTGGCATGTATTTCAGCGTTTTCCTTCAGTCGTTACAATGATCTCATCCTCGGCATCACACACGGTTTGTCAGATAAGGTGGTATACAATGAAGTCCGGGATTTCACTAGTAATCACTTTGCCACGTTCACTAGGAGGTAGTAGTTTCTGAGAAATATACAACAAATCCACGCATTGATATTTTATAGCCATACGTCAGTGGAGTAGTCCATCGATTCTATGTTTCAATCGTAGTTCAAATGCTGTCAATTCAGCAGTAACTTTGAAGAAGAAGAAGGTTATGAAATCGGCCCGAATGTCTCTTTGTAGCATCACTTGCCCTGTTCCAAGAAATATGGTCAACGAATTATTTAGCTAATGCAAAGTTTGGTTTCGGTTTCACCCACAACTGATACAATGAAATTTGGCTGTAAAAAAACCCAAACTGTGAATCAAATTAGGTAGAGGAGAGGGAGCTTTTAGAGGATGTTACCGAGAAGAAACCTGACGAAATCCCAACACTCCATCAAACTGAATCGGACTTATCAGGAGCCAGAAGTACGTTTTTAGACAGTCCGAGGAAAAACGAATGATGGATTCATGTTTTATCCCTGCAAATCTCACAGACTTCGCCAACCTAAAAGACCTTATTCAGTTTTCCCAAACTTGTCAGTACTTTGAAAACTATTAAATTTTCTCCAAGTTTTCTCAATCAATGGAAAACCTGCTAGCAGTCTAGAGATAAAAGTGCATATCCATTGCAGTACGTATACAACCGTCAGGCTGGAGCAATAGCTCTGGATATTGCCGTTTAGGCTGTCGCTCACTATAAGGAAAAGGTCCAATACAGACTGAACAAATCCATGAAGGTACATCAATACAATGACTATAGCAACACGGTCAACTTCGAAGCACTATCACATCCGAATGCGTCTCCAACTAACAGTGTAAACTATTGCGCGGTTCTCAACTTGTCAAACGGAACCTTATAACCTTATTCAAAGAGGTGATGGAAGCTCTCGTAGCCCATGATCACATTTATGCTTAGTGGCTCATTGGACTCTTGAAAACAAAAAAAATTACTGAGTAGTACACAGAACGGTGGAAACCTAAGTGGATCACATTATCAATATCAATGGCAATACATCCGTGATTCACACCTATGTTTAACTGCCACACGGTACACTGACATACGCCGTAAGCTGGCCGCAACCTAAAAAGGTTGTCGGATAAGAATTACGAACAATACGAACTAAACGCCAACGAACCAAGTTGCTCTGTCTGCCTATTGCAGGCCAATAGGTGTAACACAGTTGCGGGTAAGCACTAGTCTTTAGAAGATGAAAACGCGAGACAAGTTCTTACGAAGGTATGAGCTCAGTTTTGGTATCTGTCTTAAAATGAACAGTATGGTCTTTGTGTGACACATTACCGCTAGTTCATTTAGAAAGCGGAACTCCATATGCAGTCTGTGGGATGCACAGCAACAACAGTCGGTCCCTACCGTTAACATGTCGTGCCCGGACAAAAAACATGTCTGAAATATTGTCTGTCAGATTATGTACAGATTTGATAAACAAATGTTGTCACGATCTGTGTCAGAAGACTTCGGAAAAATTGCTCATTGTAATGGTACATAAGCGGACGGTTACCTAAATCCTATCGTGCACAATCTCGACTGCCTTTCAGTTCAATATAATTACCAATCTGGTTTGACCGTAAAAATAGTGTCACCAGATATAAAATGAGTTCGGAACTAAGGACATGTGTAAACGTTCCGTATAGACAGAAATCCGGAGTACAGGAGTGCATGAGTGTGTACAGTGTCCACTTCCGGAAAATAGAGTACACAACAGAGTTAAGAATAGGAGAACCAGAAGCAGGTGGCTGGTTTTGAAAACTCACAACCGGCATGTCTGATAGATCCCAACCGCCTACGATGAGAAAGAGGATCAAGTTAAAGGATGCAAAACAGAGTTTATAGCAAGATGTAACATAAAAGGCAGAAACGGGAGGTGGAAGTCCCTCGAGAGACGTCCGGAACCAGAGATTCGAAAAGCTGGTATTACACGGAATACGTTTACAACCAAAAAAGCGTTTTATTAGCCGAGTGAATGGCTATGAATCAGCACCTAAGCAGCCAGTGACGCAGGATAAGCAGTATTACAGAAAATCTCCAATGAAAATACCGAAGTTAACCACATGTGTTGTTTTACGAGGGGCTAGGCGGCATTTCCATTAGGTGACTTGATCATACTAAATGAAGTTGTCATGAGTCTGCATCTCTTCAAAAATTATGACGTCAAAATACTGTCACTTGTCTTCCGGTACGAAATCACAGCCAGTGTGAAAACATTACTTTAATTCACAACATGACAAACTAGAATCGCCGGAGGCGTGTATGGGACTAGTATGGTGAAAACCCCACTGAATGTTCTCAGATAGGAGGCTTAGAACAACTTGGTCTGAGTGAGATGCCGCCGAGTTAAGTAATGCAATCTAATTGTATAAAGACTGGAAACCGTCATGGCAAGTAACAATGCAAACAGCGCATGTACAGTAAGGCGTTCAATATCACATGATAGGCAAGTTCATCATATGAGATGGATATCACTTCCAACTTGTTCAAAGTTAGCAAGTGTAGTCATCATCATCATCATCACAGACAGTAATACATCAGTGGTTCACACTAATACTTAACTTCCACACAACCATATAGGAAGAGAGTGAAAAAAGAAGGGGACGGGAAGGGATCTAACTACTGAAAATAATTACGTTTATGTTCAAACATTCAACATCTAGGCGCCTACACCTTGCAAACAAACAACCAAGCTGCAAGTGAGAGTAAGTGTGGCAACCGGGGCTTGAATACGCAATCACGCGATTAACAGTACGATGTCGTGACCGCTGGGTCCCCGTGACATTGAAGTCACCTTTGTGCAGAAACCTATGACTCACCCGCTACCTTCAGAACTTCATATGAGGGGGTGGACTTTTCATAAATAATGTGCCATTCGATAGGCCTAGCAGATCCTATCAGGCTGTCTGAAAACAGTCCGGTACATCACTGTGATATCCAAGTCCAGCCACCGTGCCACGATTGTAGAAAGGTCGCGCCAATTAGTGCATGTGAACATCCGTGCATACATGCGTTGCTCGGACAACCGACGCTGGGTGAACACTGGATAAACGAATTGTGAAGGTCTTGGCATTCAAATGTAGTGTTACGGATTTGGGACCTCAAACCAGCTCGTCCGGACCAACCAAACAATCAACTAAAGCCAAACCGGGATAAATGTCATATATCCGAAGAGCATAGCTGCATAGTTGCAGCGGTTGTTAACATTAGTCAAAAGGTTCACCAGAGAGATCCTTCAAAAGTATACCACGGTGAACTAATAAACGTGCAAAATAAGGAACGCTTGAATTATTGTACGGCCTCGGGCGCGATTTATTTTTGTTTTTGTAAAGAACTAGAAAGAGAGTAGAAAGACTCAGCAAAAGTATCCTGTCAACAAACCAATCACGTACAATACAACGATAACAGTCATCCGATGGGTGAACAAGTAGAGTGACCAGCATAGGCGAGATACACCAGGGTTTAAAAATAATTTGTGGAAAACGACATATATAATCATTGGATTTGGACACCTGTTAGGATCAGCTGATGATCCAGCCAGATTGGGACTGATTGTGTGCGGCAGGTCGGGTCTCCTGCTTACAACTGACAAAAATTCTCCGTTTATTCGCTTTATCTCGACACGGAATTGCGGCTGTTACTTTTTACAGCCTTATATGGAGTAATGTTTTTTAAGTGATTACAACCACTTTTGTTATATAAAATAAAGCAGATCCAATGCAGCGGTGACGGACAAAAACGCCCAAGACACTCGCGAAAGAATTCGTTAATTAGGCAACCAATTAATGGTAGTAGTTTGCAATACTGCTTGCTGCACAGGAATGATCCTCGAAAAAAATGCCACGACCATAGTCGATGAAGACCAAATAAACACCATGATGAAGACCAAACTACAAACAGCCCTTCGACCGCTCGGGTTTAGTCTGGAAGTTTCATGTGTGGCTGTTTGTAGCCATCTCAGTGTGGTAAGCACGATAGATTACGCAAAATCTTGTTAGACAAAAGTGACTGAAGCCAAAAGAACTTAGACTGATTGGACAAAAGTGGCCACGCAGAAGGCATCAGGTTTTTAGTGTCGTTCCATCCGAAGCAGACAACTGCATGTGATACCACATAGCAGTCATTTGCGGAGCATTTCAAATGAACTTCTCTAACTACTCCGACCATATGGCAAATACACTTGTGGACAGAGCTGAAACGTTACGTTAAGGTTGCCTCTTAGACTTAAAGGTAATACTAGTTGCAGCTTATGTTTGCATCGTGCCATCTGATCCGTCCAGTTACTCAGAAAAACTGGTGAATAGGGCGGAATGCAATGTGACCAGTAAATAGAACCAAGATCCTCGACTTAATACATATGGTCGGAAGATTTAGCAGGCCTTCGTTTGCTGATTTATGGATACAGAAATCGTCATACTGGCCCTGGATGAACTGCAAAACGAGTCGAAAGTTATACCAATTACGACGCAATACTTAAGGGTGGTAACTAAAATAGACGTAAGCGACTGCGGAGCGGTGCGCTAACTCAGAGAGGCCTAATATCAATATTGTCTGCAATGAGGCCGTTGACTGAACAACTTCTGAAAAAGTGTGCCATCAGACAATCCATGAACTTTTCAGGGTAGAAACAGCATTGTGCGTTACCTAGCGACCGTCCGACTTATCAACTGGTGAATCTCATCAACTGTGAGTCCAGTAACCGGAGTGGATCCGATTGAAATGACTGAATGGCCAGTTCGCATACCCGCCTGAGCAGCAGCACCATCAGGCGCAACGAAAGTTACCTGAGCGGTGATGGAAAGCGGATCTAGATAAAAAAAAAAGAGCAAAAATGAAGTGGGAAATTTCCAACGGATGATCAGCAATAGTGGGGCGGCAAGCGCCAACAGATGGACGTGTATCCAAACATAAATGAACTTGGGGTGCAAAGTTTTCCGACAAAGTATGCTTATAATAACCGCATCAGCAATAGAATGAAAAACATGGAGTCAAACGTTAAACCACATGTCGCTTTAGGACCTGCATATTTAAAGCAGGTTAAAACTTCGGCTTCTGTGATCATACGACGTAATTCATGTGCAGACGACAGGTCATCAGACTGCTCAAGCCCAACAACCTGGTTGTTTGTGTGTGAGGTACAGGCAGTTGTTGTTGAATGTTTGAGTTCAGACACGGGAGGTATAGTCATTAGATTCTAACCCTTTTCATAAAACTCAGTAGAGACGAAGGAGATGATGATGAACTGGAAATAAATCATTCGGACAGAAAATTTGTTTAATCAAAAAGAAAGGTGGAATTTTATGTATTAGTAACATTATGTGCCCAACAATAACAAAATTGAATGAGCTACAACAGTTGAGCTGAAAAGTCAACCTAAACAGTTTGAACCTAACAATGCACAAAAGGTAACAAAAAGTCATACTGTTACAAACTCGGACGTTCAGAAAAATCTGCAGAAATAGACTTAGAATAGAGCAAAATTCTTGTCAGGTAAGGAATGACTGAAAAATTGCACGCTGGAATGTATTCATACGGAGGCCCATGAGTGGATTATATTACAAGATTGTACAAACACTGAAATATAGTTGAGAACAAAGGATGACTGCTGTTGTCAACGCTTTCATTGGTAAAAGTTTGGTATACTTTTAAACGGGATCCAACAAGTTGGAAAACGCGTGCACGCAATGCCACTGCATCAGGCAAAGAAAGACGTAAGAAAATAACCACTGGGAATTTATGCAAGCGTTAACGAACCCCGAAATGAGGCTATGAGGAATAGAAAACAAATCCAGCCAAACCGCATGAAAAGTCAGCTTTCTGAACTTCAGCGCACATCGTGACGTGAAGTAGCCCTTAAGTACATGAGGGACAGTTGTCTGAGAAAGAACTCATCCAGAGTACCTAACTTCGCATGCTACTCTACGCAATTGAAATCATAACGCCTACAAACTTCGAAATAATTAGACGGGTTAAGATAATCCACGAGTAATTCACGAATAAGCTGTATTGGAACGGCCCTAGTGATAGGAGATACATACAAAACGTTGGTGGCGCATTTTGGGATCACAGTTCTTCCTATTAACGCTGTTCAGCAACGTAAGCCGAGAAGAGAAGAGAGGGCACACTCGAATGCGCCAGAGTTCGTTGGCATGTGAGAAGACAGTGTTGCTGAAGCACGTGGGCAGTGTTCGACTGATGAAGTAATCACCCAGTAGATTAACCACAAGCGATTGGGTACCCTAACTCTGTGTCAGTTGACAAAACCGGTCGACTTAAGTCATTGAAAATATTACTTTGTTCCAAAAAACGTACACGAGTGGCGTTGCGAGGTGGGTACAGCGATCAACAGCATCCACTACCGAGCTTGAACCTTGATAAATATGCTGAAGTGGGTCACAAGTGGTCAGTTGGGCTGTCATTCCAGTGAGTGCGTGTCCCGAACAGTTTCAACGCTGTGTGGGCGTCTGCCACTGTGGAGAGTTAGGAAGAACCCCCTTTGGGGATTAGTTGCCCACACAGCCCTTCAGCAGTCCGCGACTTTTTGTGAGCGAAAATAAAACAGCGAGATCTAAAAACAGTATAGCTGCAGAGGGCTCGGACAAAACTGGAGGTAACCCGAATGGTTTAGCAATGTACCTAATCTAACTCTGAGAGCTGGATACGGACTTCTTCTACGAATGCGCATGGTAGTGACCATCCTGGCCTCTGAGCTTGGTATAGCGTAGGTTTAAACAGACCAGGTGGGACTCGATGGAGAATCGATAGGGTGCTGGCTCAGTAACAAGCATAGCTGCCCTCATATAGCTGTCAAAACTGATTGGTTACATGAGAGCCCTTTACAATGTATCGTATTTTATTTTTTAACCCGATTAGACACCTTTTATGGGTATACGAATGCACGCCACTTATTGGGACAAGCCAATAAGTGCAATTATTGGCCAAAACTAGTCCCAACTCAATGTATGCAAACGTTCGTCCCTACCCTTAGCTCCACAGATCTGAATAATACACCTGACAGATACAAATCTGTAAACAACCGTTGTTTTGTTTATTCTATCGGTGAGTTTGCGTGCACACGTACAACCGGCAAGAAGTCAATACATTACACCAACAGTAAACGTAAGTTAGTCTATATGTCGTTAGAGAGCGGCCCGTTCAACTGTCATGCGCTTTGGATTGCTGGATGGGAATAGCCAACCGAGTCTGCCTGAAGTGGATTTTCAAGTAGGGCAGTTTAAGAGAACAAACAACAATTAGCACATCACGGTACATCAGATATAAAACAATTGCTGTAGCAAGACAGTTAAGAATTATAAGCTGGAAACATCCCACGATACACTAGGCAAAATACCAACCGACTCAAAGCTATAAGCAGGCAAATAAATAAGGAGCAAACAAGATCCAACGGGTGAACTATTCTGAATACAAAAATCCATACCTCTCAACAGGCTGACGAAATAAGGAGGCAAAAGTGAGGGATCGTGGGAAACGTCTGACCTTTGAACTAATAAAATGCTGCTCCGGTTGTGCCCCCAGATGACCATCCCCAAATAAAACTTTGTATCGCTTTTCGAATACGGCAATCCACCTGCAGACGTTCTTTCACTGTTGAGGATGACATTCTTAATGTAACCCATATAGTTTTGGATAATCAAATCAAATCTGGGTAATGTTCGGGATCAAATGTATTGATCACTAACTGATAAAGTGGTCGGGTAAGTAAGTGATCTGAATCATTGAAATTCAACCAAATTTGTTCAGAGATGCAACCGAGCACTGTGGTTGACAAGAACGTCATTGGCTGAAAACCCAAGTAATTTATCGATAGAGTCTATGCACAGTCTCTTGACGCATAGCAGTCAGCACCACACGACGGCAAGCATCAGCAAACCGGCTAAGGCGCAAGCTCGGTAAAAGCTTAGGACAAGAAGGCAGCACCTGACGAATGGACTAACAAACCGATTCAGGAATGACCAGTTCTTCCGGAAATTCCCACAAAACCACCCCGACTGATTTAAACCTGTGGTCCTACATTTGAATGATGAAATACAAACATATGAATCTGCTTGGCGGCATCCGGTTCGGATTAGCCTGTCACAATGACCGAAGCCAAAGGACCCCTACACTTACTCATCATTACAAGTGGCTTACGCCGCACCACTTGGAGTTCCACTCACACACCGCGTATCAAGTATGAACTGGAAGGAATAAGACCAGGAGGTGTGAATGAGGTCTCTGTGTCAGGCCAACCAATGCTGATTAGCCAATTGACATACTGGCTCGAAATCAAAGCCCTCACTTCTCGGAAAGTAAACAGAGGGAGACTGCAGTGGTATGATCTACACTGGGAAGTAAAATGTGGAGATTTGAAACGCAAGAAGCATTCAATTATAGGAGTACATGCTATTGCACTCTGGAGAGGATATGGAGTGGAATCAGAATACAAAGTTGGACTGAAGGAAAATGGACAAAACATTCACCATACAGCACACCAACAAAGCTGGAGAAAAAGGAGGGTAGAAGTCCACAGACGTCCAGGTTTCTGAAAAGAGCAGCAGGTCAGTCAACAAACGACGATGGTCTTTGGCTGTTGTAGCCAAGACAAAATGGATGCAACTGATATAATCTACTTGCCCCTAACACACTCGAAGTTTCTTGGCCGACGGTGTACTATGAGTACGCTGTTGACCTGCTGATCTGAGGCGGTCAGTGCATTCGCAGCGACACACTTCAAAATTCCATGAATTCATGCCACCGCGACCTATGGCACTGATGGCTCCCTTGAGTACCGCGTGCTCCACTTCACGGCTGCGCAATAATTGTTCGTCGAACCTAAGGATACCGGTCCAGGTATTATTTCCACAGACCGGCCAGTTCAACGCTAAGTCTTCCCAACGTCTAAAATCAGTGTTACAAAACGATAGATTTACCTGCATAACATTCTGATATCTCAGTTGTTTACCACCCAAATTTCGCTTATCTAGCTTCACCTATCCGGACATCAGCTACTTCGTAAGCCGGTCATCGCCCATTCTACGGACGTGGTCTAACTAATGAAATTGATTGAGCATCAGGATGGTCTCCATCCCGCCCATGCCAGCTCGCCACGGTATCTCAGTGTTCGGAACCATCTCCGACCACCAAATACCCAAGTTGCCTCTTAGACACTGCAAATGACAGCGGTTCATTCCACTGATAAAACGTCCACGTTTCACTGCCTTACAGCAATATGGACAGCATCATTGAGCGGTAGGCAAACAGCTTGGTGGTCATCTTCAGGCTGTGGCTCTTCCGGAAACGTCATTCAAAACGTCCGAAAACAACATTAGTCTTCGTCACACGAGCTCGTAGCTCGCGGTCCACGAACATATCCGTCTACCAATTGTTACCCAAGTAGCAGAAATATGTTGACAACGTCTTCGTTGATGCGAATCGGAGGCGCACGTGCAGGAGCAACACCTCCAGGCCTTGATGAACTCCACAAAGAGGGCATACAGGGGTTGGTTGCGTTACCGGCACTCTTCCAATAGCTGTTGAGCAGCAATCACCAGGTCGGTCGTGCTGTGACTCGCCCGGAATCCACATTGCTCCTCGAAAACATTGGCCTCCAAAACGTTCGCATTCAGTCGGTTCAGGAGGATTATTGCAAGCACATTGCCAGCACAGCTCAGTAGACTGAGGCTCCGATAGCTGTCGGGGCATTGCTTGCTACACTTGCCCTTAAACAAACGTACGGTGAGAGCATTCTTAAAATCTCTTGGCATTACTTCCTGCTGTCAGATAGAGTGGACCAGCTAGAGCAAAACATACTCCAACGCCGGTCCGCCACCCTTCGGAATTTCGCCTGGCAACCCATCCACGCCTGTGGCTTTCCCATCACGCAGTTGTCTAGTCGCTCTATGCACCTCTGTCAAATCCGGATCGAGATCAAGTGATAATTTGATGGTCTGTTGCGTCAAGCTGTTCACGGTCATCCAATCGGTGGTGGCAGGACGATTTAGTAGGCTAACAAAGTGTTTGCGTTAGATTCACATCACGTTCTCTCGCTGACTGCACATACCCTCTGGTGTAGTGGATACAAGAGCATCTTGCAGATGAGCAGCAACCACACGTTGAAAAACGTCACAGTCTAGGAATTCTCCCATCTTTCGACAGCCAATTTCTGCCGTTGTCCGGAGGATATGTAGTAAACAGGCTTGCAAACATGAGTAAACTATTTTTCCAAGCCAACCTATGATCGGCGCTACATTCAACCTCACGAACTCCTCGCGTGATACACACTTCATGAATATCGCGTTGTTGCACAACCACGTAATCAAGCAGATGGTGATAGTCGTTCAGTCGGTGAATCTACGTCGTGATGTTGTTCGCATCCAGCTAGGATCGGGTGTTTGTGATAGCCAGCTCGTGGATAACACACGCGTGGAGCGAAAGATCGCCGTTCTTATTGCCTGAACTAATGACGTAGGGTCCGGAGAATCCCGACCAGGCTACGGTGTCACCACCCAACTCGAACGTCCAAGTTGCCCAGAACAAACAGTCTGTCGCTCATCGGTGCCGACTGGACTGCGGCAAACAGCTGACCATACAACTAGTTTTTTGTATCATCAGTGTGACACATAGTTGGACCATAAACACTAACAAGTGTGACACACTTACCTCAACCGAATTGCAGGCGTATCGACAGAACTGGAGAGCTGATGCCGTGCAGCTCGTCATCACGAAAGCATTGATACAATCAGTGACTGCGGAACTGACATCATGCTTCCGAGCACCGTCTGCCGACTAAACTATCCAGTAGGAGATGTACCCAGCAACCGATTCTCGGAGATTACCTTGGTCTGCAAGCCTTGTCACATTCAAGGCTTCTACATCGATGCTATATCGGCTCGGTTCCAAAGCGATCAGTGCGGTTTGCCGTTCCGGCCGTTCTGTGGTGTTGCAACGACCCAATAGAGCGCTCACATTCCATGTCCCAATGGAAAGCGCCTCACGTCCCCGAACGTGTTTTAGGTTGGTCTTCGTGTTACTGAGACTTGGGTGAGCAAGGTCTGCTCTAGGATTCGTGCTGGCGAGATCAATAGGGGAGGGTTTGGCGGCAGCATATTTTCGCCTATCCACCCTGCCACAAACAACAGATAAGGCAACCCGGTCTATCCTACGCGACGGCCAACGAAGTATGGTATTTGGTGTGTTGTGATATCATAGTTTAAATGAGCGTCGGATACTGCCAGGACGCTCAGATTTAAACAGAGGAGCGATTATGGCCCCAAACCGAAGCCTTTGACTCAGAAGCCTGCACCGCAAGGCAACGGATGATACACACACAAACGCTACAACTTCGACCACTACCAACAACCGAGTTGCATTAGCTACACACAGACTCGACGGCCACACACCCATGAAGTCAACAATACCATTGCAAAGACCAACAAGTTGCAAACACACACACATTCCCAGACAGAGCAAGAATAAACATCCAACTGAACCGAAACACAGTACACTAGCACCATTTGTTACCAGTGTATCTGCCTTTAGTTTGACTGCTCCCCTTTGGCCAATCTGACTTGGTTGAACCTGCAAAAATCGAAGCCTTAGTCAGCATAGCCCGCCGCATCAAAACAGCACACAAGCCTGACCACCACGCCAAGCTGACAGAAAAGGTCAGGACATATGTATGAACATGTATATATATATATATATATATGTATATACCTAAATGTGGATACATATGTACATACAGTACAGGTACCATACAGTCCGCTGTCAATGTAGTAATCTACAGCGTGAACAATTAGTCAATATTTAATCTATGAAGACTTCGGGAACGCAGAGTGGAGCAATTTCAGTCACAAGTACAGAAAATAACTGACAAATGATTCGAGCGCGTAAACGTTATAGAGCACTTGGGTTAGAGTAAATTCCCCAAAATCACTTCAAGGATGGTGGGGACGTGCCATTTGGAAAATTGTCCATGCCGTTCAAATGATGTTTGTGGTACTGAACCTGAATGAACCCACAGTCACCCCCACTCCTGGGAAAGGTCGTCACAGCGTTTGTATCAACCATCGAGGATTTGACTTGGTTTCAGTTGCACATAGGTTGTTGGTGCTCGTTTTGCCCCACAAGTCGTCTGAGAAATATGAACAATAATGTAACGGAGAGCGAGCGAAGTTCCGCGCAGACCAGGGATGACTAGATCAGAACGTAACCCTTCGATCACTTCTCAAACACCACTACGTCTTCTACCGATAGTTGGAGTCCTGTACAACAAACTATCATTTGACACTACTGAGAGCGTCCTACTCTGGGACTGACCGTTGACGAGCAGAGTATCTGAGAGGTATCTGTTCTCAATGGACCTCAGGTGGTCTAATGCATGTACCATATTACCAATGTGTAGTTTAGCAGATCTGATGATTTAGATGAGACCTAACTGTGAAAAGTCAGGGCTTCGGCTGGATTCGAACGAGCGACAGAAACAGCATGCCTAAACGCGGCAAACGCTCTGCCTGTTGAGCTACGAAGCCTATCATTCTTCCGAAGAATTTGGCAAGATTGTTTAAGCTCAGCCCCATCAGAAACACCTTTAACAAAGCTGTGCATGGTCTCACCAACGGTGAAATGGCACGTTCCTCGGTGAACAGGGCTACGCCTTAAGTGCACATGTGATATCACCCTACTTAACGCTAACACATGAGTAGTCTAAGAAATATTGGGCTACTTGGTGATTGAAACAAAGTTTCTTCAAGGTTGGTAGAGATTTGTGCTTACACTCAGTTTGGATGATGGTGGCCGAAAATGATATTATCTTGAGAACTGTGTTGTAACTGACCGCGGCGTTAAGGCAGAAACTCCTTTATGCGCCACTAAAGCCCTGTTGGCAATCACTAGCTTGAGTACCTCTGGTACTTGTATTATTGTGCGTGGTACCTGTTTACGACTAGGAACCTGGCTTGTCGGCATCAGTAACGCATACAGAATACCTCTGACAACCGCTGTCTGTGCAGTCTGTCAGTGTGTGGTGGCAACATCGCAGAGTGTGGTGAAGAACGTATAACCTCCCTCCACGAGAAGCGATAGTCGATTATGGAGGATCGAACGCGTTTAAGGCATGTCCAACCAACACTTACCACAACGCCTTTAGCTTGCTTTCTGCGGGTATAGTTAGGAATAAGGAACGGTGAGCAGCCTATGACTTGGCGTCGAGGAATAAAGAAACTGACGTCAAGTTTCGCCTTCACTGGTTCTACCTGACCTACAGGCTGAGGTTTAAAGGGTGCCGAGGATCGTCGGTTATGGATTGTGAACGAGATAGCCGCAAACCAAATACAGAGGCCGTGAGGTGGCTGTGTTTATCACAGTGGCAAATACCGTTAAACATACCGCTTTCGAAGGCATTTAAAGCAGTTACAAATCTCACAAAAATGACCCAAATTGCGTACAGTATGAAACTGGCAAAAAGTTTTGCTTCTGTTACCGTCATACACTTAGGTTTTCCGTTATATACATATATATATACAAGTATATTTGAAATATTTTGAAAACAGGCACCGACTGAGTAGTGAACGACTTAACATAACGTTTTCAAATTGCACTGGAACCCGTCATCGTACATACGAATGCGTAGATATGCATATGCATACATATTGCATGTGTATATATACAATTGTACATCACTCTGATGTCAGATGATTTAGGACCTTAAAACAAAACGTTCAAGAGAAAATAAATAGTATGTATTTGTTTCGTCCTATGGGTTTAGTATGGACTAGCAATCCTAAAGTATTTTTAACAGATCTAACAGTACAAAAAGTGGGGAAAGCAAATCAACTAACGGTAAGGCTTAAGAGTTCATTTTGTTGCGCCTCATCACCTAAACGTGAGAGAAATTATGGGTGGCCAGCTTTCCAAGTCGCCCATCAAGTGGGCAGCTTGCAACATAAGAACCGAACATGAATGGTTACAAACAAGGCAACGATAAATGGGCGAAATAGCGGACAGCTATTAAAACAAAACGTTAGGGGCTTTATTTCAACTAAAACTAGATTGAATGAGACGCTCAAAAGTGGATACCAAAATGGAATCAGGCAAAGAGGGTGCAATCATCTCCGTAATCAAAGAAAGCATCACAAACACACTGCTGTCAAAGGAATGGTCAGCCTCAACAGTCTTCGCCACAACCACTAATCATTCCAGCAATTCACCAAACATTAATTCGCAATTCACCAGAAAATTAAGAAGTTCCTGCTAACGTCAATTGCGTTTAGGTCCTCAAGATGAAATGCCCAACAATGAGTTCCAATGACTAGTTTGGGCGACCAGGAGCACACTGAACAGCAAAGTGTTCAGGAATATAGAAAGTGAACCCCAGCATTAAGTAAAACAATCGACAGTTGCGTAATACGTATCAGAGGTAAAATGTGGGTTGATAATGCTTTGAAACTTTTCCGTCATTGGTAAGATTGCTTGACACTTAAGAATAAACTTCGGCCGAGTAAATCACGCTTAATTTGGCCCGTTGTAAATTGTATACACAGAACCCTACAAACAATATGTATGGAGTCGTTTAATCACAAAATAATGAAAATCTTAGTGTGCACAGCTACTAAGCTGGAACAGTGTTCGACGTGGGTAAAATCAAGCTTCGATCTTGTGTGCTACAACCATAACCAAATGTTACGCCACTCATTCAGTTGTGGCTGGACTGCACAAGCAGTAGCATAATCTAGACTACCAGATATCACTCATGAGGCTAAATTTGCTACTCCGTGTAGCTTTTGGTTTTGATTTAATAGGCAGGCAGAGGCCATTTTCAAAATAAGAGTTCCAGCGATGCACTATAAAAACTTGGTAAGTAGCGCGTATACTACTCATATACCAGGTTAAACAAAGAAGGGATGTCTAAGTTCACAATGAGAATTCTACTAGTTCTTGCCTTCAAAATGTAATTAGAGGACGAAACAATTCATCAAAAACGGTTTTTGGGTAATCGAATTGGCTCACTCAGCTTTATGATGTATATCCACGGGTTTTAGAAAGACACAGCAACTGCATAGGGATAACCAAAAAGGTATGCGTGTTTGTCTACCACACAAGCAATCTCAGGTAACAAACAGTGGCACACACGCGATATGATAAACTCCCGGATATTTACTGAAGCTCTATTCAAGAACAAACTCCGGTGGATTATATGACAACCTCACTTGAAACAGCGATTCGGACGTATATGGTTACCACCTGAAACGCAATTTATTGTGTATTGCAAGTCACACCATTATCTCTGCACTTGTTATACACACCATACAGTGCTCAGTAATTCACCTCTAAGCTAATAACGTTCACAGACCAGATGGGCTATCAACCCTCGTTTCACCGACCTAGTTGACAGCTGCATAACCAGATAAAAATCATTGACTGTTGGAAAAGTGAAAGCAATACTACAATACCAATAGAAGTGAATCGAAAGGTCAGTTCACTGGTTGCACATTCGTTGGTAAAAATAGTAACACGGAATCACGTGGTCTACGAGTGTTGCTAACAAACAATATTTTATGGAACAGACCCAATCGCACGAAACCTGGATTTACGCTGGATTCAAATCGGCGATAAAAACATCATGCCCAGATGCGGCAAGCGTTCTGTCAGCTGAGTCACGAGATCACACTGGAACCTCGAAAATTTCACATTTTGACACAGCTACGGTGCATTTTGTACGACGCATTCGGTCTTAGATGTTAAAAAACTAACCTGCATTCCGGTAGCAGCTTTGATTTGTTTCAATCAATCGTCTAGTGACCAAGTAATTCAGGCTCGAACCTACTGGTCTTAAGGCTCGCGAAGTAATTAGCGTTCCTCAGTTGTAACGTGGGCTATGTTTTTAATTACGAAAATTAATGCCAAAAATTTGCTGAACGGTTGAATATTGGATCGATGAAAACAATCTAACGCAAACGGTGCAGCTCTGTTCAGTGATGAATCGGACACAACAGCAAACATCTAGCTTCTATTGCAAGAGGTGCAGCGCGTGGATCATTTACAGGGCCACCAATCGCGTTAGATTTTGTAGCTTATTCAATCTACGAAGTTCATCGCTGACAAGAAAATATGAAAATTCTAGTTGCAATGTCTCATATAAGTGATACAAAAGTTAAACTAGCAGAAATCGTATGACATGTAAACGGATAAACAAAATGGCCACTTCGAAAGCAGCATTCAGAGAGAAAACTTAAAAGTTAGTGAATTTTCCTCTCCGTTTCATTTTACATATTGATTACCTTAGTATACGACCTTCAATATTGAATAATTTTCCTAACTGATGCCTTTGTAGTGATACACCATTCACTGGTGGAATTTTCCTCGGATAACGCCTCAGTTCTTTGTGGGGTTCACACTAATGGAACACGTGCGCTCACCCAAACAGTTAATATTTTGCATTAGTGATAAGTAGCGCGACAGATCTGATAATTCAGAAGCGACACTTGCGAAAGATCCGGACTTCGGCGGGATTCGAATCAGCGACTGAAACAGCATGTCTAGGCACTACAAGCTGAGTTACAAAGCCATGACGGGAGTTCAGAACCGTCAAATTTAGTCATAGTTTCATACTCAACCCTTTATGCCATATGCAATCCACCAAATGATCCAGGGGACTGGGTACTCAGACAACATTTTTCAATCAGTTTCCGCTGAAATCCACTAATGTCACTGCCGGGCATTGAAATTGTGGTACTAATAAGTGGTGTGGCAAATTTCATAATTTGAAGAAGACTCAAGTGCACTGCATTTGAGGTTCTACCGGAACTGAACCAGCGCTGGCAACTGAATAAAACAAAAATTTTGAGCTTCTACCAAGACTTCGTAGCTTGTCTGTTAGAACGCTAACCACGTTCGGGTACGCTGTTTCTGCTGCTGGTTCGAATCCAGCCGAAGTCCAGGTCTTTCGCATGTGGTGCTTCTCTAAAATTATCACACGTGTCACACTACTTTTCAGAGAAAAGATTCTTTCAGTAACGTATAAGGAGTCACCTTTCTGATTAAACACGGTTCACTTGTCTAAATGGCCAAGTTTCTACCTCAACCATTGATTCAGATGCCACACAAAGCACGCTCTTTTCGTCAATTCGGTTCTGTTCTCCAATTTTTATTACCTCTACTGTTAAACGTGCAGCTGTTGTAAGCTAACGGTTACACTCCACTGACTCTCTCAACCCCATCCCGACATTTCCACAAATCAGGCTGTCTTGGTCTCTCATTTCAAAGGCAGCCAATACCAACTTTTCTGCAAAATTCGTCTAAGGTTCTTCTTACCTAAAAACCACTCTTCAAGCCTCTCAGTGACAAATAGTTGGGTGTCGCTTTTTTCATAACATTTCTCGAGCACTTCATGTGATAACGTGCTTTTTTAACAACAACGATAGATTGTGTCTTAACGCCTTACTGAGAAACTAGTCTTACTTAACGTTTTATTAGTACCTGCGTTTTCCTACACTATCAGCATCGGTCTTTTTTTTCAACATGTCCTGGAAGAGATATGCTACCATTGAGAAATAAGTTTTCTGTCACCAGCAAGTTACTCACTCCGCTCACTTAGCTAAGTAGGGAAGCACAAAGGCGAAGAGGAAGCAGGATTTTAACCATACCACGGGTACACTGACCACATTTTACTTTGCGATCAGTCTTAGTGCACCGACACCAACCAGCAGCTCCGATATTTTCGGACCAAAGAACCTCTTTGAGTCGGTTGCTCTCAATGCTCTCTGTAACCACTTACTTCAAAAATCGGTCTCACACAAATGTCAACCTGTTGAAAATAGTGTACATTTGCAGGCAGTGTGAACGCTTATGGGCAGTTGATTCAGGTGTTCATTGCACCAAGCGGTGTTCATCAGGAGTGTACGACCTATCTTTTCCTGCTCAACTCTTTCGTGAACAACCAAGTAGAAGGTGCGGATGCGGATTCAAATGATCATGGTTCTTCTCGACAATAAGTTGACTGGCATGAGACGGACGGACGAACTCATCATACTTAACATATCAGCCGAAGGAATATAAATCGTGCTGAATGATTTAATTGACCGAGCCGGTCCATGTGAAGTGGACTCTACACTTCAAGGCTAAACGCTCTCGCCCACCTTCTTTACTGCATACAGTGGTGGGTCGTTTCAACTATCTGAACAGTAACACTAAGGGAACTTGTAGTACTACTGATAACATGACAGACAGAATAGCGAAACCATGTATTTTCCAGTCTTTGTTGTCTGCGGTGTCCGAAAGGTGTTCAACTACCTCTCGAGCAAAAAATGAATAATAATTTGATAAGATGGATTCTGCTGTATGCAGAGTAAGCCTGGCCCGCTCGTGATGAAGCTATACACAGGCTTAAAGTGTTGTTGCTTCGGTTAAACGGATCACGCCATGTGGGATTATTGTGGCGGTGCGCATATCCAGAAACTTCGGATACACGGTCAGTTGGTCAGATAATATAAAAGAATAGACAACGATGACTGGGTTATGCACTCTGCATAATACAGCTCGTAGGGTTGGTCGCTCGGAACTACGGAAGCAACTGAGAGAGGGTTAAGGGATCTGACCGATAAAGCGAGCTACTGGGATGGAGTATGTTGCTGATACTGGGAACTGAAAGCATTTCTATCTCACCCGAGCAATGGAAAGCAGGCAAGCAAATGCTAACGCGATAATCTGCGAAGCCAGTGGCCAGCCTCCCATAACTTGTAGTAACTTTTAGGACGTTGGTCTGAGCACCCCAATAGCAGTCTAACCGGCTGGCCGTGCCAATGATTGTACTTCCGGCTACTGCTTGTGTTTATTCAGCTGATGAAGGCTCTGTACCTTTGGAGGCAAGTCAAACTTGAGAAAAAGTCTTTGAAACGTCAAAGAGAACACGGCACAGAGATCTTTCCCGTACTTTTAATAAACCGGAGCCTAGTGGAGTCGAGGAACTGACAACTTTTAGTCGCAAACCCTCGGTCAATGAGACTGTCCTCAGTGACTGGTGTTTGTTTTTTATCATCCCCAGTTTTAGGAAGAGCCCACACAGCTTGTATGTACGTCACCAATGGATAAGCCTGTCTGTAGTAATGCTGGAGATCCTTGTAGCCGCTGAGCTTCGCATACTGAGTGTAACGCGTCAAAAGCATGGCCGCGAGAAGTGAGCTAGGCGTTACTTCGGTCACAAATGCATTATTCCCATCCTTGCACTCTACCAGATGCTTGCGCACCGCCATTCGTGTGAAAGGCCGACAACAATTGTCCTTTTAGAAATCAGGAAGGCTTTGGTTTCACTTGCCAAAGCTATACCCTTGGACCATCTCTTTGGAAAGTGTGTGGGAAGCATGTAAACATCTCGACAGCACGTTAATGTTGGACCTCGAGCAAGGTTAGGTCCTATGGCAGTTTACAGTCAAACCTTAGCATCTCACGTGGGATGCGAAAAAGTTGTCCGGCCACCGTTTTTCCACTTAACTCTGCAGTAAACGAGATCCTAAGATGCGTTCCGACAGACTGCGAATATGATGGCATTGAAGTGCTCCCAGGAATTAGGTTTCGTCATCTAAGATGTGCAGAGGATACTAATGCAATTAGTGATGGTTCACGAGGGGCCAACGGCGTCATAGAAAGACTAGAGGACTTAGCCTGAATCTTTTAAGTGTAAAGTGTGTGTGGGGATTTTGCACCTATCCTTACCATTGACACTGAGCCGTTGGACGGCGTCATGAAGTTCACGTACCTTAAAAGCTGCATCAGCAATAGCAACATATCTGATAAGAACACAAAAAGTGTAGCTGAAGCTCTCGGTGTTTTCACCAACTTACGCCATCATTTATTAGTAACGGCTATGGGCCTGACCATGAAGTATT
Source organism: Paragonimus westermani (assembly GCA_008508345.1). Lineage (NCBI taxonomy): Eukaryota > Metazoa > Platyhelminthes > Trematoda > Plagiorchiida > Troglotrematidae > Paragonimus > Paragonimus westermani. The sequence continues at coordinate 71,045 of QNGE01001106.1, read as the reverse complement.
GTGGCGTCGGTGTGATCACAGCCTTTCAGCGAAAGGATGGGTGTATAATGTCATTCCGCAAACAGTCTTACTGTACAGTTGAGTACCTTGACTAACCTATGCGGAAAACGTTAGCAGTATTCGTTTCCCACCATCAATTTTTCTGAGGCGTTAGTTGCAAATGGTGCGAACGACACACCGGTAATAAGAAAGTTCACCGACGTTTATTCGAAAGTAGCCAACCCCGCCGATCAATGGGCATAGAAATCTTGTTCATCGAGCTCCGTTGGTTGGGACATACCTTAAGAATACCAACTCACCACTTCTCCTGGCGTCCAAGTGATGATCCAGGTTGAAAGCAGCAGCTTAGTGGCCAGCGTCTGATTTAGGTCAGGGTCATAAGGGCGGTTGTATCGAGGCTCAACTGAGGTCAAAAGTGAAGTGAACACTTCTGATTGAGCACACTGTTTGGCAATACGAAAAACAAACGTCAACAACATTCAAGTAGCAAACTTCAGTACGCACCAGGTTATTGTCTTCTCTTCCTTCCTCTCTACATCCTCCTCTTTCGCGCTACCATAACCCATTTTTCTTTCATTTGATGCGATACGTTTGCCACTGTACGTACTTAGTCACATTAGGCAACTACATGACCTTGGTAGAACCAGTGAATGTCCGGTAGACATCACATACCAGACTGAAGACCTAGTAAGCATTCAGGTAGCCAGACAGAAACGCTATCGGACATGGCAGCGTGCCGCGACCAATGACTGCTGTATCCATATCATTACTGGATCTTCCAGTTAATCGTACTACGCTCCGTTTCGTCCTTCAATGTTTTTGTTCGGGATATTTCTCGTCGCCCTTGCGTTTGAGGGCGACTCAAGCCATCATACCATCTAACTATGCTCATTATCGTTAACGACCAAATGAATTAATGGGAATTTCCAAAGCACATTTCCGAATGCAGTGGTGCATCCCTTGGATGCACAACAAACATTACAACCTTTAGATGCCTTATCGCCCACGAGAAATTTGCTGTCGTGACACCTTCTGGTCACTATCATCCCTTTATCTCAAAATCATCGTAACTCAGTTTTTTAATAAGACCAACAGTTACATTACCAGTTGCGCATCAAAAAGCTTACAGTTCACTTATCATAAGGTACGTTTAGTGTCAATATTTTTGGAGGTATTTGGTACTTTTCGCTAAGTCATAGATTCTCATTTGTGCCAACATTAGTTTTTGTTATAAGTGTAAGCCACTTTTTGGGAGCGTACCGCTGAACGGTAATTAGACACGGAGATTTATCACCGATTACCTAATGCAAAACAGATATGTAAAGTGCACAACCACGATCCTCGGTTCGCTTTACTTTGAGGTAAATCCGATTGCTTCCTTGGATAGATTCCGCAGATGACTTTTAGTGAATGCCGTTTGTTCTCCGAATTACCGACTGACATTAGGTTCTAAGTGAATCTCATTGCTTTGCATGATAGAATACCACATTCCGAACATCACATACAGTGCGACAGAAAAACAATAAAGGGGTCACACGCAGAGTTCTCGCCCTACCCAGCTGCGCGTGCTATTGATAATCTGTGATCGATTCCCGTTTTGTCTATTCTTGTTCTTTCGAAGGTGGCAACCCCAGATGTAAAAGAAGTTGCACTTTCTTAGTCCCTGGAATCGATCTCTCAAAATTTGATCTCAGAAGAACTCAATGAGAATAGGATAGGAATGAAAAAACTAACATGAGTAGCCAAAATCGTAAGCCGCCTTGAAGACCGCACAGTTATATCCGTGTACCGAGGCCCTGTTATCTTGAAATATCTCTTTCTTTTAGCGGAGGAGCACTAGAAGTAAATGTACCTATAGGAATCCTTCGCAGCTTACTTTACTTCTGAGTAAACTCTACACATGCCATGTGGTCGTCTAATGTGTTTTTAGCGGGTACCAACCATCAGCTACCCGCCTACGATCTCAGACAATTCAGTGAATTCTCAATTCAAAGTAGAACAAATGGTAGCACATTAAAAACACCACAATTCAAATCCAAAGAAAAATAAACTGTTAACCTTTCTAACCTTTCGAGGTTGGCAAAGTTGTGCCGATCTGGGTAAGAGAGTGGTTGGTATGAAAATGAAAATAACCGCAGCAAATTGTCCATTCTCCCTGAGTAAATACCTAGGTAACCAGTGCATACAGGTGGGCAGCAAGGATCGCACTGTCTATGTCCAGTCCCAGCCAGCTTATCTTTGATAACTGCCGCCAACCATCACTTTTCAACCCTGTAAAGCCTTTTTCGTAATGGCCTCGCTGTATATATATCTTGGGTTTACATGATGAATTTGACAGTTCCACATCCGTTGAATAACTTCTTGCACTTACATGTTATCATCTTGGAAAATTCGTCTCTAGAGAAGTCACTTTCTTGAATTAGTTAGCTTGAAAACGGCTAAACTGCCCGCAGCCAACTCGTTGTCATTTTCCCCTAGTTGCTTGCTCGGTTTTAAAACCTGCTATCTGAGATGACAGCATGTTGATTCTAAAAGCCTGCATCAGACTGGTAAATTTAGCTTAACCATCTTGCGTCAAACTATAAATAAAAAATATGACTCCTACAATATTCTTTAGGTAACACGACCGAATGAAGGAAAGCAACAGGTTACAACACCTTTGTTAACAAAAATACTGTCATCTACCGAATACGCCCAAACCCCACCAAAATCACTCCGACCGAAGAAAATCAACGAACCCATTAAGTGACCAAGGATGCCAGCATATGTAAATGACTGAACGCACGCAATACGTGTGATATTAGGTTTTCGCAGCATTACACCCAAGATATGTGAATAAACGGTCGTTTTCATTTTTGGACATGAGTAACAAATGTGACGACTCCGACTGATAAGTCGATTCCAATGGTTGTGGACCTCGTGGTCATTCAAACTACTGGTTAGAAACGTCACCCTAGACGTTCAACGTACAGCAACTAATGGCGTGTCTGTAGCCAAAATGTATCTGGCTCGTTTAGTGAGCTTTCTTTTACCTATTTTCTTATTTCCCTTCATAATTTTTATATTTTCAAGTTGACCATCACTCACATTTGATCACAGCGTTCGCATTCAGATAGACTTCCCAGCCAGCCTCTTTCGAAAAGAAGCACTAGACTCGAGTTTCGCTCTCATTAGAGCTCGTCAGTAGTGCATATCCTTGCCACGGCCGGGATTTGAACTCCGGACATTTTTATATTCTAGGACCTACCACGTCACCACAGGGGTAAATGGCGCCGAGATCCACATTATCGTCTGGTCAGGCCCACGGCCGTCATGAATGAGTGAATGAACGAATTAAATATAAGCTTTTAAAATTCACCTCTAAGAAACTGTAAGTTTTGAAAAGTGTCAAAATTGAATATCAGCGATTCGTAAATTCAATGCCAACGAGCTGTACGGTCAAAGAACTTTACGAACAGGGGACAATACGTTAATTCACAGAAAGAATAATTCCTACCTATCTGCTTGAGGCAACGCTTGCATCCACAGGATAAGAAGCTTACACCATTCATCATATAGAGTAAAACGTTTGACTAGGTAAAAAGATGCAGGGCACTTCAAGGCGAATTACATAGAAGCATACAGAAGCTTAAAATAATTTATTTATCCAAACTGAAGCGAACCTTCAAACCTATGATTAACAGGGGTCGGAAATTATGCGCGATTGGAAACGATCGGTAGCGTAATTACAAAAAGCTAGTCAAGGGTTGACATAATTTCCGTGTACTCCCGAAAACAGGCAGAAATGGAAAAATGTTTCAGCAGTTTTGGACACAACTGGGTCCAAGAGAAAGTGGAGGACAATTCGAGATAAAGTTAACACCAAATTGAGTAGAATAAGTAATATTTAGTCAAACGTGGTGGTACTTTCGAATTATTGCGAACTACACACGATCCAAAACAACTGCACTGAATTTACTAGTAAGGCTCTTGAAAATTCTGAGTGTTCTTAAGACATCCACTCACTCATTGCAGTAAGTTACTGCTTAAAAGGCAAACTTTTTGGAGAAACGTACATGCAACGTGAAAAAACAGGAAGGTGAATGACACACGCTGAATCTATAAGTAAACGATAAAAAACATACAGAGACCACCCTATTGAACGGACTCTTTTCCGCGACACTCCTATATCGTTAGTACATTTCAACTAGATCAATTGGTACTCTTATCACCTGTGGTTGGCAAAAAACCTGCAGCGAGAGAACTGATGCTACAAATAGATGTCCGAAAGAATTGTACAAGCCTAGGTACAAAAACTGAATGTTGATTCAAGACCAGAGAACAAGCACAAATCCTAGGACGGAAGTAAACAAAAGCCGTCATAGAAGTACTGCAAAATCGATAATTATAACAACAACCAGGATAAAGGTAGTTTTATCGGTTTTATGCTGCATGTGTTATTAGAATCTTTGCAACTTTTTAAGATTTCAGAAAAAATGTGAGCGATGACCAAAACTACGAATAAAACGCTCCCCCATCAAGTACGGAAGCATTTACAACAAGCGAACAATACCGTACTGACAATGCACGTTAAAAGCAGATAGTTAGCAACCATCACCGATACCAGGCGTTCAAGGTTCTCAACCGCATAGCAGGATTATACACACCGCTCGCCACTTAAGGAAAAGCGACTAATTTTCAATTATTTGTAGAGAGGCCATTCTCTCATATTACCAGTGGCTATGACACAATCCTCGGGAGAAATAATATTTCAACTAAGTGTGAAATCTCACTACAGTATGAAAGTAAACACAGGAACCTGCGTTGTACAAAAGTACATATCATACCGTCATGCATAGACGTCTCGTACCAGTCAACGGGTTTCCCACACGTCGACGGCGCCGATGGTGGGAGAGAACTGGAAGTAATCGTTCCCCCACTTCACACACTCTCTTTGCAAATCAAATGTGACAATTTTACATGCATGCTAATTCGTCATTCGCGCCTGTAGATCACTAACGTAAACATGGATTCTTACATATTTCCACGACCTCAATAATGACCTCCGAATCTCTTGTCTCATGGTTTATTCAGCACACTTGTGCTAGTTTGCTCTTCCCCTATACAAGATGCTACACACAAACTGTATAGCATCAGATATGGCAAACACCTTTTGCGTGGTTAACGCACTCTTCTTCCCCACACTGAAACTAAGACCGATAGAGTAATCTTGAAAGTTGAAATACTCCACATAAGTTAACCCTTTCTAGCGTACGTCATATGAAAGATTATAATCATCTTGCAGGAAGCGTGTGAATAAAATCTGAAGAACGGAAATGTACGGTATTGAGAAGGACAAAACCACAAAACGACAGATCAAATAGTGACACTTTCAGTTAAGCGACTGAAGGTTATCTACCGCAAACCATTAGGTGGAAGCTCATGTAATAAACAACGATTGTGTAGTCAGTTCATTGACCCTGGTTGAAATTACGTATTTCCGTTTATATACTCTGTATGCTTGCCTCTCTGTGTCTGCTCATTCACTCATTCAGAACGGCCATGCGGGTAACCGCTCACCGATATGAATTCAGTGCTAACTCGTTCAGCTGTGCTACTTATAATACGTGGCAAGTGCTTACAAGTTCTTACCGTACTGCCTTATCGTTATTCTCCAAGACTGTAATTGAACACTTTCCATGATTGTTTAAAGTACCAGTATATTCCGGTAAAGCTCGCGGTTGTTATTATGATAATGGTGAAGATGATGATGAAAATAGTCGGAGGTTTGACAAAATTTTTGACTGACGTACCCCTAAAGTGTCGTTAAACAGGGGTCAGTCTGCCTCGTATCTTTCGTGGACCAAATATCTTTTGGAACGAAGCACACACATGATTATGGGTTCGGCTGTATGCAACATCGGTATTAAGGGTGATTGGAATGACTACGAACGACTTAATCCGAGATGAATACAGCGATGCACGCTAGACAAGGACGAAACAAGTGAGTAAAATGTTGGAGAAAATATGTCAAGGAAATGATCATCATACTCTGGGAATCACATGCAAACAGTTTTTGGAACTTCTGAAATCGTACCGTAAACAAATTGGTGATACTTCCACGTTGCTGCAATGTTGTATTAACACTGAGGGACAAAACCTGAGTTGGACTAATCAGGAATTGCATCATTTATTAAGTACAGCCTTCATTCAATTTTGTGTCATTAACAGACCAAGTTCAGATTCGTTCAACCTATTTGTCATTGCCCGTCTTCCAATTTTTTATTGGCATGCTAATGAACTTAACTATTCACAGTGTGGTTACGTAAACGCCGAAGTACGGTTTTAAGGCTGTGTTATAGACCACTGAAACCAATAAATGAGACAGACAGTGGCTAAATCGGCCGCAGGAGAACTTGGATACCTGTATGATGCACTGATCCAGTCTACAGGTCATAGGCAAAGTCTCTTTTTGTCTTTCTCGCACCTGGTTTCTAAGACTGCTTGGAAATTTTTTATTCAGATTACCATTCGTTGACCACCCTCGCCGTCCATTACCTTTTAATCATATTCGAATTTACACCCCCACCTTACCTAACCACTTAATATTCACACGTCAGGTACAGTACGGGTTGTTTGCACGGGTTGTGTAATGTGGACCAACCCATGCGCGTTATCACAACTTGCCTGGCTTCCAAAAGATCGCAGATTGCTTTCATTTCAATGTACCATCCCTACAAAAACAACCATATGATCCACTCTTGATATTCTTAACCCAAATGGAATCTTTAAGAGCATGTAATACACATGAAATGGGTCTACGTGTATTACACCGTAAAGTAATTTGCAGTGCGCGAAAATGGGATACGTACATATCCTGATAATAAAATCACCGACGAGAACACTAAGTCTGAAACAGAATAAATACGCGTTCTAATTAAAACACCTGACAGAGAAAAAGACGAGTGCTTGTATCTACTACCTAAAAATAAATGCGCACAGTATGCGCGAGGAAACCACCATAACGGTGGTAATATTTTACACAATTTGTATACATACTTTATGACGTAGGTTCAACCCACGGAGTCTACAGTGGGGTTCACTGGTAGTCTAACGTGTTCGCTCAAGGAAAGTGTGTGCTGCTCAGAAGGGTCAAAAAACGAATCACTACTTTACATTCCAAGAAAGTTTAGGGTTAAACTAAACGGCAAACAGTAAAGTTCATTATGATTTCGACAGACATATAGGGGATATGCTCCCAATCGCTGCCTTTTCGTCAGCAGTACTTAGCAATGTCTTCAACAATAGGAAATGCAAACATGTTTATCAAAAAGTACTCCATTTATTCGGAAAAATTGCATCAGATGGTTGATCCGCATTCAAACATAATCAAATGTGGAGAATATTTCAGGTATATATCAGGCCGTTATAGTCTACACAAGTTGTCCCTGCAAAATCATACCTGATATCATTCACTCTACGTATGCTAATAAGCGCATACATCCTGACCACCTGGAGCTCATCTAAATCATCAGATCTGCTAAACTACACATTGGTAATATGGTACATGCATTAGACCACCTGAGGTCCATTGAGAACAGATACCTCTCAGATACTCTGCTCGTCAACGGTCAGTCCCAGAGTAGGACGCTCTCAGTAGTGTCAAATGATAGTTTGTTGTACAGGACTCCAACTATCGGTAGAAGACGTAGTGGTGTTTGAGAAGTGATCGAAGGGTTACGTTCTGATCTAGTCATCCCTGGTCTGCGCGGAACTTCGCTCGCTCTCCGTTACATTATTGTTCATATTTCTCAGACGACTTGTGGGGCAAAACGAGCACCAACAACCTATGTGCAACTGAAACCAAGTCAAATCCTCGATGGTTGATACAAACGCTGTGACGACCTTTCCCAGGAGTGGGGGTGACTGTGGGTTCATTCAGGTTCAGTACCACAAACATCATTTGAACGGCATGGACAATTTTCCAAATGGCACGTCCCCACCATCCTTGAAGTGATTTTGGGGAATTTACTCTAACCCAAGTGCTCTATAACGTTTACGCGCTCGAATCATTTGTCAGTTATTTTCTGTACTTGTGACTGAAATTGCTCCACTCTGCGTTCCCGAAGTCTTCATAGATTAAATATTGACTAATTGTTCACGCTGTAGATTACTACATTGACAGCGGACTGTATGGTACCTGTACTGTATGTACATATGTATCCACATTTAGGTATATACATATATATATATATATACATGTTCATACATATGTCCTGACCTTTTCTGTCAGCTTGGCGTGGTGGTCAGGCTTGTGTGCTGTTTTGATGCGGCGGGCTATGCTGACTAAGGCTTCGATTTTTGCAGGTTCAACCAAGTCAGATTGGCCAAAGGGGAGCAGTCAAACTAAAGGCAGATACACTGGTCACAAATGGTGCTAGTGTACTGTGTTTCGGTTCAGTTGGATGTTTATTCCTGCTCTGTCTGGGAATGTGTGTGTGTTTGCAACTTGTTGGTCTTTGCAATGGTATTGTTGACTTCATGGGTGTGTGGCCGTCGAGTCTGTGTGTAGCTAATGCAACTCGGTTGTTGGTAGTGGTCGAAGTTGTAGCGTTTGTGTGTGTATCATCCGTTGCCTTGCGGTGCAGGCTTCTGAGTCAAAGGCTTCGGTTTGGGGCCATAATCGCTCCTCTGTTTAAATCTGAGCGTCCTGGCAGTATCCGACGCTCATTTAAACTATGATATCACAACACACCAAATACCATACTTCGTTGGCCGTCGCGTAGGATAGACCGGGTTGCCTTATCTGTTGTTTGTGGCAGGGTGGATAGGCGAAAATATGCTGCCGCCAAACCCTCCCCTATTGATCTCGCCAGCACGAATCCTAGAGCAGACCTTGCTCACCCAAGTCTCAGTAACACGAAGACCAACCTAAAACACGCTCGGGGACGTGAGGCGCTTTCCATTGGGACATGGAATGTGAGCGCTCTATTGGGTCGTTGCAACACCACAGAACGGCCGGAACGGCAAACCGCACTGATCGCTTTGGAACCGAGCCGATATAGCATCGATGTAGAAGCCTTGAATGTGACAAGGCTTGCAGACCAAGGTAATCTCCGAGAATCGGTTGCTGGGTACATCTCCTACTGGATAGTTTAGTCGGCAGACGGTGCTCGGAAGCATGATGTCAGTTCCGCAGTCACTGACTGTATCAATGCTTTCGTGATGACGAGCTGCACGGCATCAGCTCTCCAGTTCTGTCGATACGCCTGCAATTCGGTTGAGGTAAGTGTGTCACACTTGTTAGTGTTTATGGTCCAACTATGTGTCACACTGATGATACAAAAAACTAGTTGTATGGTCAGCTGTTTGCCGCAGTCCAGTCGGCACCGATGAGCGACAGACTGTTTGTTCTGGGCAACTTGGACGTTCGAGTTGGGTGGTGACACCGTAGCCTGGTCGGGATTCTCCGGACCCTACGTCATTAGTTCAGGCAATAAGAACGGCGATCTTTCGCTCCACGCGTGTGTTATCCACGAGCTGGCTATCACAAACACCCGATCCTAGCTGGATGCGAACAACATCACGACGTAGATTCACCGACTGAACGACTATCACCATCTGCTTGATTACGTGGTTGTGCAACAACGCGATATTCATGAAGTGTGTATCACGCGAGGAGTTCGTGAGGTTGAATGTAGCGCCGATCATAGGTTGGCTTGGAAAAATAGTTTACTCATGTTTGCAAGCCTGTTTACTACATATCCTCCGGACAACGGCAGAAATTGGCTGTCGAAAGATGGGAGAATTCCTAGACTGTGACGTTTTTCAACGTGTGGTTGCTGCTCATCTGCAAGATGCTCTTGTATCCACTACACCAGAGGGTATGTGCAGTCAGCGAGAGAACGTGATGTGAATCTAACGCAAACACTTTGTTAGCCTACTAAATCGTCCTGCCACCACCGATTGGATGACCGTGAACAGCTTGACGCAACAGACCATCAAATTATCACTTGATCTCGATCCGGATTTGACAGAGGTGCATAGAGCGACTAGACAACTGCGTGATGGGAAAGCCACAGGCGTGGATGGGTTGCCAGGCGAAATTCCGAAGGGTGGCGGACCGGCGTTGGAGTATGTTTTGCTCTAGCTGGTCCACTCTATCTGACAGCAGGAAGTAATGCCAAGAGATTTTAAGAATGCTCTCACCGTACGTTTGTTTAAGGGCAAGTGTAGCAAGCAATGCCCCGACAGCTATCGGAGCCTCAGTCTACTGAGCTGTGCTGGCAATGTGCTTGCAATAATCCTCCTGAACCGACTGAATGCGAACGTTTTGGAGGCCAATATTTTCGAGGAGCAATGTGGATTCCGGGCGAGTCACAGCACGACCGACCTGGTGATTGCTGCTCAACAGCTATTGGAAGAGTGCCGGTAACGCAACCAACCCCTGTATGCCCTCTTTGTGGAGTTCATCAAGGCCTGGAGGTGTTGCTCCTGCACGTGCGCCTCCGATTCGCATCAACGAAGACGTTGTCAACATATTTCTGCTACTTGGGTAACAATTGGTAGACGGATATGTTCGTGGACCGCGAGCTACGAGCTCGTGTGACGAAGACTAATGTTGTTTTCGGACGTTTTGAATGACGTTTCCGGAAGAGCCACAGCCTGAAGATGACCACCAAGCTGTTTGCCTACCGCTCAATGATGCTGTCCATATTGCTGTAAGGCAGTGAAACGTGGACGTTTTATCAGTGGAATGAACCGCTGTCATTTGCAGTGTCTAAGAGGCAACTTGGGTATTTGGTGGTCGGAGATGGTTCCGAACACTGAGATACCGTGGCGAGCTGGCATGGGCGGGATGGAGACCATCCTGATGCTCAATCAATTTCATTAGTTAGACCACGTCCGTAGAATGGGCGATGACCGGCTTACGAAGTAGCTGATGTCCGGATAGGTGAAGCTAGATAAGCGAAATTTGGGTGGTAAACAACTGAGATATCAGAATGTTATGCAGGTAAATCTATCGTTTTGTAACACTGATTTTAGACGTTGGGAAGACTTAGCGTTGAACTGGCCGGTCTGTGGAAATAATACCTGGACCGGTATCCTTAGGTTCGACGAACAATTATTGCGCAGCCGTGAAGTGGAGCACGCGGTACTCAAGGGAGCCATCAGTGCCATAGGTCGCGGTGGCATGAATTCATGGAATTTTGAAGTGTGTCGCTGCGAATGCACTGACCGCCTCAGATCAGCAGGTCAACAGCGTACTCATAGTACACCGTCGGCCAAGAAACTTCGAGTGTGTTAGGGGCAAGTAGATTATATCAGTTGCATCCATTTTGTCTTGGCTACAACAGCCAAAGACCATCGTCGTTTGTTGACTGACCTGCTGCTCTTTTCAGAAACCTGGACGTCTGTGGACTTCTACCCTCCTTTTTCTCCAGCTTTGTTGGTGTGCTGTATGGTGAATGTTTTGTCCATTTTCCTTCAGTCCAACTTTGTATTCTGATTCCACTCCATATCCTCTCCAGAGTGCAATAGCATGTACTCCTATAATTGAATGCTTCTTGCGTTTCAAATCTCCACATTTTACTTCCCAGTGTAGATCATACCACTGCAGTCTCCCTCTGTTTACTTTCCGAGAAGTGAGGGCTTTGATTTCGAGCCAGTATGTCAATTGGCTAATCAGCATTGGTTGGCCTGACACAGAGACCTCATTCACACCTCCTGGTCTTATTCCTTCCAGTTCATACTTGATACGCGGTGTGTGAGTGGAACTCCAAGTGGTGCGGCGTAAGCCACTTGTAATGATGAGTAAGTGTAGAGGTCCTTTGGCTTCGGTCATTGTGACAGGCTAATGGGAACCGGATGTCGCCAAGCATACTCCAACCATAAAATCAAAGCCAACATTCCTTGCAACCTCTAAAAGACGCTTTAATAACTTGTGGCATAAGTACGACCATAAAGATTGCATTCTGCTGGATCGAAATATAACGGTCACATGGGGTTTAACTATGGCGAAACGTAATGGGATAGAACGCATAACTAACCTACAAAGTCTGAGTAAGATCGCTCAAATATTTTTCACTCAAACAATGAGTGGTAAGAGAGAACTATAGGTAAATGTACCAAATTACCCATCACGCTGCCACAAGTCGTTTAGCCTGTTTGTTTGTGATGCGAGAAAACCGAAATTCACAGGGTCTGATTCACGATGGGGAAAACGAGATCATGATTGGCTGCTCGGTTTAACTTTTCAGCAAATCAGTAGTCAACTCGTGGAATGAACTGTATGTAAAGATTGTGGAGGCTTGCAGGGTAAGCGTATCCGAGAGGGAGCTAGACGTACGTTCGAACGACCTTATTCCTGCTTTGTATTAGTTTGAAATACGACGTTAGTTTCACCCTCCACGGCAACTAGGAATTGTATTAATTTTCCATATCCCCACCCATAAATCACTTCTTGAACGCATTGCACTAACACAGAACGTAGTCTGGGTGATCTCCCGATCACATTTGTCAACCATAAGGATATCACCTGGTGTAGGTCTTCACCACGATCCGGATTTGAAAAAAAAAGCAACTCAAATGACCTATAACACTATAACAGTAGGTATTCAAAACCGGCGAAATTGTAAATAGATTTATGCATTCCGTGTGTGTTACTACTTTTTTACACTAAGACCATGTGACTAAAGCCAAGTTATGATTTACACAACAACCTGGAAATACTGAAACTAACCTGGCTTAGCCACGGAAAACCCCACTTCCCCAGTGGCTTTAACAGGTATTACGATCCGGCCGACCATGGAAATCTTCAATTTTATTGGGAATTATCCACTGGTATGAACAAGCCGCACAAATCAGTAGAAAAAAGGTTGCAAAATTGCACGCGATTTGTCTCTCACACAGACATTCATCCATCGTACTACGACCGGTAAACTTATAACAAAATACCTCGAAAAGCAAGTAAGCCCTAATTAAATTGTATGGAATAAAAACAACACCAGAGTGTTGGGTGTAGCGAAAAACTGTTAAAAAAGTTAGAGTTCATGGATTTTTGAAAAATGCTGCAAACCATGATGCATTTTAAAGGGTTCAAACGAAGTTACTTCCATCCGCGTTGTTACGATAAGAATAGCGTCACTAAGCGGATGCGTGGTATCTACATCAGCGCTCATGGATTGCGTTTACCAATATTTGTTTTGGTTGAACACAGCTGGGTAACAAAAAAGTGTCTTGCCAATATGTGACCGTACACTTCAGTTTAGTTCACTTCATATGAGTTTCCATGAAGATACGTCGTGATCCAGTGGTTGTACAATCCTTTGCGCCAGCGAACTTGTTCCGACAATATGTATGACGTTTAAATTCCGGTAACCATATAGAAAAAGTGGCAATAATTACGGTAACCAAAGTTGGATGTTTGACCAAATTTCATTGTATCGACCAGTATATTTTACTGGCCTTCCTAAGATACAATTTTAACAGAGTCTCGAAACTCACAGTTGCATATTGTACCTACACTGTCGAGAGAGTTCGCATGATATACGTTATCTGATTGTTTTTCCGCATGCCATGTGACTGTGTGGCGCAAGCCCGAACCACACAGCTCCGTTTTAAGAAATTGTCGAAGGTCGGTCTCTGGTTCTCTCCGTTGACTTATGTGTCGACTCCACTTAAAGCGCTATAAGAGACCTCCCCTATATTTTGTCAGAGCAAATGTCCGATCTCTACACTCGACGGCCTTTTTCCGTTTCGCCTCAGCCAAATTCGTATAAGGAATAAACGACCAAGTATGCGGCGCGAAAAAATAATGTTACCAATGTGTCAACCGGTTTTTAAGGAAGGCGGAGAGCAACAGCTTTCGAGGTTTTCTTATCACAGTGATCGAGACAACGAAACCAAATGTGATAGTGCCGATAAAATAAAACAAATGCAGTGTCTGAGCTAAGGCAGAAAATTGTGGTCAAGACAAGCCCCAAAACTGGAAACAGTGCCGGCAAAGACAGTGTGTTCCTATTGCGCGTTACATGCTTTACATCGCGTGGTGAGAAACAGCCGTATCTGCTCCTCATTCGGCTATGCTGCACCTCAAATCTAAGATAGTGCCTGGATGGTCAGGCATCCTAATAATCACGAAGATGACGATGGTGTCTTTTTACAAAAGAAATCTGGTGAGTAAATATTCACCTCTATGAGACGTACATTGTAGTGCTTTAGTTCTCAACACATGAACGGTTTTGGGCGCACGCCGCCTAAGACTTCGGATGAGTAATTTGTCCTTCCGCAGAAACAGAGGTCAAATACCAGTTCAATATTCGAGATGCGGCTGAATGAGGCTGTTACAGAGAATCCTAAAACAAGAGGGATCAAATTGCCTGAAAAGACGCGTAGGTAGAGCCAAAGTTTACTATGCACTCCTGCAACTGTGTTCACATTGACGGAACAAGACGGAGAACGCGAAACTGTCGTTCCCGAACCTCCCTCTACAAGAACCGACTGAGGACAGAAGTCCTTCAAGTATTAATGCTCATCGAGTGTCAAAAGTACGCAAATCTCACACTTCTGGACGTTGAATGCGGGTATGTTCGAGAAAGGTAGTACTGGAGAAGATCGTTTAAGCTAGTCTCTCGCAGTAGGTCCGGGAAGAGAAACGGCAGACGTCAAACTTCCTCGTAAGCTTCGTCATATTATCATGGGGTGATACACACTGTGAAGGCATAGTTCAATTGTTGGCAACCAGATATACGAAGGATTCCCTGCCATTCAATGTGACAGTTAGCACTTTTGCCAACCCAAGTCTGTGGCATGAAAATGAGAGGTCGCATGCAGTTTGAGCACACTCCGCTTTGTGGATAATGAAGATCCCTATGAGACTCTCTTCCACCCTGTTTCAAGTAGTAGGAATAGCTTTCTTGGTATCTAATCACACGAGCTAGACCGCGTCTCCTTCAGCAGCCTTGGAGAACATTCATGAACTTTCTTAAGCACCTCACTGTCTCTGAACATCTTCGGGTTCCCAGTATGTACTCAGCATTCCGGCTGCGGCTTCATAAGTGATTGTTAAAAGCAGCAATAGTAACACCGCTTTCCTTGAAGCAGTGCTCTGTTCCCTTTTCTCGTTGCTTCCACACATTCTCAGGTTCATCAAAATCACCCACTACCGGTAGTCCCATATCTCTTGTTACTCCCATCCTTCCCAACCCCAGAAATATGACCGACTCCGGCTGATCCACAGTAGGCAGCTGATTACTCTGGTTTGCATCAAGTAGTAACTGCTACTTATCTGACCATCTTGGAACAGCATCCATTTCCTCCTTCATGCGCGTGCCGTCAGTACACTCCTAGCATTCATATTGTCAGCAAAGACGTAGCAGGAGCATTTCACGTTTTTGGTGAGATCACAGAGTGGCGCGAAACAACCACAGTGGTCGCAGCACTGATTCTTGGGGTATCCCACTAACCGCCGCAACTCCTGTGCATCTCTCCGACAGTGAACCTGAAGGATTCAACTCTTCGTGAATTCCTTGAACTTTCCTAGCGGTCTTTGCGGATGACCGATGACCTCAACTTCGAAGGTTAGCAATCGGCGGTTCACTGATTCCAAAGATTTCCTGAAATCAAAGTAACTGACCTTGACTTTCTCTCCCCATCTGACACCTTCGTGATCTCGTCGAGGACATAGCACACGTTGGTGAGACAAGGCGTATGCTGCATCTTTTTGTGCTAATCTGGAGAGAGTGGGTTGTTCCCAGTGAGGTGCTTCAAAACTCGTCCATGTTATTTTCACCGAAAGTTTCACGATTAATGACGTCATACTTACCGGTCGACAGCTCCCCATTTCTTGCTCCTTCTCTCCTACAGATGAGTACAACCCCGTCTTTCTTCAGCCATCTGAGATGGTGGCACTCTAGCGGCTAATGCCAGGCAGATGCATGAGAAGCTGCTGCAAACATCAGTCGGAGATTTCGGCATCTTGGCACGGATGCCGTCTGGCCCAATCGTCCCATTTACATCTTCCAGATCCAACGCATCCTTAAATTCAGCGTCTACTATTTCTTTATTCCAATCGCCACTGCCTTTGCAGTCAGTGTTCTGAGTCCGACTGCGATATCTCCTAAGTCCGGGATGCGTACCGACCTCAGAAATCCTGCTGAAATCTGCCGCTTTATGTAGCGGTGATTCGACTACATTGTTCGCGGTATAACCGGTGTTCTCCAGCCCTCTTCATGTGACCACTTCGGGCTGGACATAATACCTCGACGCCCTGGAGTATTACCGGTGGTTCTCCGCTAGATTCGTTTTAAATTTGGTCCCATTTTCCCTCTGAATTCCAGAGATATTCATATTGACCACTTTTTGGCGAAACCCGTCGGAGTGTTTGTACGCAACCTGTGGTTTACTTCTGTGGTTATGTGCCAGTTCTACCTCACTTCTCCACCACAGAGGCCTACCTTTATGCTAACTAAGTCTCAAGTCGGCAATTGTGACAGTTGCATGGTATTGTTCTCAAGAGTGGCCCAGTCTGTGTTAACCTCATGGGTACTGGGACAGTCCACCTAACTCACATTTTTCGCACATGACCTTAGTCTCTGGATACCCGTACCTCTAGAAGGATTTCCGACATGACAGGGCTTTGGCGTAAACAATCAAATTACAGGCGCATGGTCCCCTAGTCGCTCTTGCCCAAGGGAATTTCAGCACTCAGGTTCATAGTCTCACTAGGGTCCGTTGTTGTAACGAAGCCTGAATATGCAGCAGTCATTCCACACACACAGTCACCTAGTGACATGAATAACACGTTGACTTAACGTCCTCCCATTCAGGAGTAGTATCAGTACTTCACCAAACTTGCAACTGACAGCATGCTGAAGTCTCCCATTCATCTCGAGAGCACTTAATTTTCTCACTGTGAGGAGCCTCCGTGACATGCCTACCTGTTCTCAGTAGCAGTAAGGAGCTGTTCCTCCTCATGCCAGGCGGAAGAACAGCTTCTACAACCGCACTGATGTGACAGCTTTGTTCTACCGCCAGTAGTGAGACAGACCAACAGTCGGGTACCCTCCACATTCAGATCCACTTCTCGATGCTGACTATATTGCCGCGTTATTGACAATAAAAAGACCCCACAAATTTTACCATCTTTTCTATCCACCCTGTGGATAATTTGCTCAGGAGGGCAAAGACTATCCAGGCACATGTCCATTTAAATCCAAGTCTCAGTAGCTGCAATATAGTACTTTACTAGTTCTCTTGATAGTTCACTCCATTTATTCATTCAGACCACCAGCGCTGATTTCAAAAGTACGCAAGATCTCCTCGCAACCACCCACGCCTTAGTCTTCATTGAATCGAGGGGCAGTCTATGGCTCAGGTTTCATATTAGCATTCCGCCCGCTTTTTGCTGAGGATCCTCTACTCCTTTCTAGCTTCAAGATGAGAGATCCACACTTCATGTCTAGAGAAAATTTTGTAATGGGGCTAAATATACCATTGTCTCACCTTTCTGTAGTCACACGCGTAGCCGTGCTAGTTGCATCCACGGTCCCAATGCTCCAATGCACCTTTGTACTGCAATCAAAAACTCCGTGCTACCGGGACGGCCAAAATACGTTCGTCCTACCGGGTTATCTGGTGTCACTGCCAATCGACTTTATAAGCCTTACATATCCACCCTATCGCCGTCAAGAACCTGATCCCGCGCCCGGGTTTAGCGAGCTCAGACAACACCGGCCTGGGACTGTGTGTATTCGTTTGTCATTTACCCAACCTTACTACTCGCTCAGTGGTCATGTGGTCCGGAATACTTTGTTGCCTAAAGAGACTTTTTAGGTGAAATCTCACCGCTTTTTGTCTTGTTTTGTCCTCTATTTTAGTGGACTCACTGTCTATACTTCTGGTTCTCCTGGGAGCGAGGTTCCCTTTCGTTTCAAAACCCAAAGCAGCATTCACCGAAATCTGCCCTCGAGTATGGGCCTTGTATTGTATTTTCTCTCAGAATTCTACTCCCACACAAATACATCCAGCGAGGAATTCCGATTTTTCACATTCCTTCTCACTACCTTCTGCATACTCTTCCGCCGATTCCTGATTGCTATTTATTTTTTAGTCCAATCCCTAGTTTACTACTCCTGTCCATCCTTGCGACGGTCACATTTCCACAACTCATCCTGCTGGTGGTAGGTATATCCAGATTGGCTTGAACCCTTACAGCAGCCTTGATTTACAACCCGGTGGGCAAAAGTGGTGAGTTGTTATTCTTGGCAGCCGCCATCCTTCCTTTTGTTTTCATGGGTCTCCATCTCTGCCATTTAACTCACCCAAAATTCCACATTGGTATCAAGAGTAGTCAGGTTGCTCTCTCTCGCGTTCTCTACTCTCTTCTACCTCGCTGGCCACCACAGGTGACGCGATATTATCAGGACCACTTCTTGACTCAAATCAACGTGCACAACAGTATAAAAATCGTGAAATTTGTCTGCATTTATTTACTGCACGTTTGCTGGATCTCTTGGAAAATTATTGGGCTTCTTGACGTTTGACTTTTCTATCTGGTCCCCTTTTATACAACTCCACCTAATTTTGTCACTCAACTGCACTTACTCATCCGTTCATACTGTTTCACTCGTCTTGAAGTCAAGGTGTAACTTATTCATTTTTATTTGGCCTGTTTAAGAGAGGGCGAACCTCTACTCTTCCGTTTACATTATTGAAGAGACTTTCTAAGCAAACTGTTGTGTTTGGCTTGTAATGTTTATCCAACTTTGAGCAGTCGATTTGTGACTTGCAGTACATTTTTAATGTTGACGTTGATCGTTGCCTTTGAGGTATGCAGTTAATTGTGTCGCTCATTTCACTGCATACAAACTGTACGTAGAACCCCTGATCCAAATGTTGTCCTGTATTCGGTGGTCATTACTGCTCCACGCGTTGCTGAGAGACAGTTCGGTCGTAACAACATGACCCACAAACGTTAATTAGCTTCTTGTGCACCACATACTATTCATAAGCCCACTGTGGTGGTTTGTTTCAACGACGGCGGTACCACTTCTCATCCCCATCATCCGGATTGCTATCTGAAAATCCAGCAATCAAAATGGAGTCGTCCCAGAGTTCGATGATCAGTGACCACGAATCATGCCACGGCCGGCCCGCACTACAGATCAGAATCGTACGGACTTCCGTCATGGCTAGCCAGACAGTCATCCATACATTTTGCGCGCCCACTTTTCGCTGTACTGAGTGATACAACCGTAATATTGTGGTGGATTGCCAGGTCGGGGGTGCGAGTTTTCGAACGCTCGGCCGAATACCTCAACACGGATGGAGGTACGTTCGAAAACCTGCCGCGATCGAATCAGGAACATCGTGCGCGACCGGATGAGTCATCGCTCGACTGGATCGGACCAACGGACGAGGCAGGGCGGGCGAAATACGACAGACGGCAAGATCGGAGTCGTGGTTTTTCCAACATTTAGAGAAACATCTCGACACGATGTTGAAATACGGTCAAGGCCAACACTGGGTGGATGGCGGACAGCACGAGCAGCCGGACGAGCCATCGCGCAACGAAATCGGACAAACAGACGAGGAATGGCAAGTGGAAAACCCTCCGATAGAAGGCACCGGTCACACACGTAAACCGGTTAGAAGTGCACACGACGTGTGAACGGAAACCGGGGCGGTGGGTGTTGCGGGTTGGAATTACGACTCATAAACGAGAGAGAGCGCGTTGCATGTGACTAGCGATTTGGACAATAAAGATTGTGCTTTATTGGACGCCTTCTCGCTACAATATGATACCCCGCGGTGAAGGCGGCCCTAACAATCGATTTAATTCACTTCAGTCCACATTCTGATCGCCTATTGCACCCGGCCATTATCAAAGCCACTGTTTGCCACCAGCAGTGGAGCGGCATAACTAATGATTCCGGAAACGTTAAAAGCAACACTGTGAACGTGCGATACTTATAGTAAACAAACATGCCGTAAACAGTTGCGAGGCGGCCTGCGGCATAAAAATGAACATTCTCTTAATTGAGCCATCTGTTCCGTGGCATACATTTTCCAGATTGATACTTCAATCCCTACTTCAAACCCTACAGCAAAGCAGGTTTTGGGGATTTATTAGAAGTGGTATGTTCTGGCTAACACGCCAGATACAACGGTAACTCTTCAAGATAAACCGGGAGACAACTAACGGTTGCTCCAGTAAATGACGAATTAGCCCAAAATTGTACTTTGGTTAAAATTTATTAGCAGGAAGTGAATGCCGTTGTTGGTATACCGTTAAAATGTTAGTCTGGAATAGCATGTGAGTGCTGATGGACCAAATATTTAGGAACGTATGAAATATGCCTATTGTGTTGTAGGAAAATTTTTGTTTTAATGCGTAAAAGATTTTTATCAAGGACGCCAAGGAATTGCTTTAATTTAATAGCGAAATAGGATGACGAGAGCTGAAGTTTTTTAATCTGGTAGGTAGAAGGAATTAGCAACGAATAGTTAATAAACATGCACCGTGTAATTTGTAGATCATTTTCTTGAACTTTTACATTCGATATTCCTTGAAGTAGGTGCTGACAGCTGATAAAGCTGAGTGTTTATGATCATCTATACGTGTGACTGGAAACCACTGAAATTTGGAGGCGCCGTTTGTAAGTAGATAAGGCTGCAACTAATGGCTTCTAAACATAACATGGGCGAAAGTCGGCGTGGTCTGCTGGGAGCATATACTGCTCACCGTAAGCGGGCGTAAGCTGCTTTGGCACTATGGCAACAAAGAAATTGGCAAGTTTGTGCAGCTACGTGACCGCCGAGGAGATGGAATTTCATGTATTTTCAGAAAAGCAAAAATTTTAACGATAAGAGGAGCGTTGTATCGCATGAAGCACTTCGGGCTGACCCGTTCGACGGTCAGCCTAATGTAGCCTACAGTCAACGCCACGATTCACGGTTGGACATACCGACGTCTGTGCTCGACGGTCGCGGCTTCCTGTCCTGAGGTTTACATCGTTTAGCTAAGCTAACCCTTGATGCAACATATTTTAATCCAGTTGAAATGCATCACTGCTGGCGACCGTGACCTCTCGGCGGGACATACTGCTTTTGGGTAGACTGTATTCAGCAAGCCATCGTCGATGGATTGGGAAGCGGCCTAGAGCAAATGCGTTCATAGTTAACAACAACGTACCGTATGGATAGAAGTGCTTTTGGAATACGGACAGCATATGAATACATGATGACCACGTGGACCGATAAAAATTTCACTCGCACGTGCCGTCACTAATGTTCACAGTATATTGTGTGCCATCGTGACTTACTCGAAGCTACCAATTAATGTTACATAAAGCACTCGTCCAGCCGTTTGAAGTGCAGCAGGCGAGAACGCTCCTTAAGATGCTTCAACATCAACTGACTGGCGAACGTTGTCAGCCGAGAGAGTATATTCTTAACGTACACGTCTACGCTGACCACCTCCCGGCGGTCGAAGCCGAAGGTGCACTTCATCTCAAACTCCCGCATAAGCTACTCGCTGTAAGGCTAAATTTTCCAACGGCCATGGCTAAGTAATTCCAGGGATGAGTGCGCATCTTTAGTCGCCCATTCGCATTCTCCAGACGGTCGTTTGTTCGATTTCAGAAGTGAACGACATCCGACTGTGCATGGATGGCCCACTTTGGCTTTATGTATAATCAATCGCACAAAATGTAGTTCATAAAGTTGGGGTCTGTTCGCCGGATTATTGCAATATCCCGGTTGAACCTTCAAAATGAATAGACAAAAGTGATCACTCACTCTTCAGAGTTACTGCAAGTAGCCATGCGATGAAACAAATATCGGCTTCTGAAGGAATTCGTCTGAATGGTGATTATAAGGTTTATTACATTAACTTACATGTTTCCTCACAGCACCCCGAACATGGGAGTTGCATAACATTATGTCGCACCCAAAGACCACTCGTGCTGCTCACATTTGGGCGGCCATTTTTTCCATCACAAAAGTTCTGACACGTGTTTTCGCCCATCACCTCCCAGATTGTTTCGAACAAATGACGCAGGGCTGCGTATTTCTCACTTCGTACATAGGCGTACGTCACGGGTCGTCTATGATCCCTGCCGTCTTTAACCAGGAACTGGTAGAGCTTAGGGCTATAGCGGCTTTAGTGCTCGTCGCACTAAGTCGCTTTTTCCCCAGGTACGCGATTATCAGACGCGAAAAGCAAAAGGCAGTTGAGGGAGAGACCAAAGCTTTATTCGGCGAAATGTGCAGGTGGTCTCTGATAGCGCTATAAAGGGCACCAACACGCAAATTAGCAAGAGAGACTAGAGACCGGCCTTCGACGAGCGAGTAAACCGGAAGAATGTGACACGTGTGTCCTTCGGGTTTGCGCAACAGTCACATGACATATAGGCAAACAATCGGAGAGCACACACCATGCGAGCTTTCGTAACAGCCTAGGTACGATATGCAACCATGAGTTTTTGAAATATTTTGCACATCATCCCGCAGGCAGGCCACTGAAATCTCCAGGCTGCTACACGGCAAATGTGGAGTGATAGAGGACCTACTTTTGGCGGTTGGTCCCATGAAGAGCATCGACGTGTTCCACATCAGGAAACTGTTTGAATAACTGCACTTGCCTTCTGCGTGCGAAACATATGTACGTTTATCTATTGTTGCCGACTCTGATGATACGCAGCACGCCGTTTTTCTCTATATGGTGCAGAATCGGTGGCAGATTTTCTGCTACATTAGTGCACACTAACCCACTTACTTATCACCGGCGGTTTCAACCAATAACGGATGTTGCAAATACCCATGGTAGTTGTATACTTGCCATAAACATCCGCAGCACACTGTTCCAACTCAGCATTTGGCGTGCTGTACTCAAAAAGTTGTTTCTAGTCGCTCATTTCACTGTCTGTGAGTCGACGAATTCTTGGATGTGCATCTCACAGCAAGGCACTTATGTCGTGGTTGTGCTCCAATGTGAAAGAATAACGACAAATCGGGTATCACTCTTAACCAAGTCAAAACGTGATTTGGAAGCACGTCAACTCAACTCACTAAGCACGTCGTAATCCACGGCTTTCGCTCTTACGCCACTTGTATTTTATATAACGGAACGCCATCTACCACGAAAACTCAATGGCAGTCACACTCACATGATCATATTTCAAGCGTCCAGTGCCCGATTTCTTGCTTGAACCAAGCACTTGCAGAACACTCTAATCCTTCATGTAGCTATCTAAGCAACTTTTGAACTCGCTGAAGCTAACAAATTTGCGATCCTCAGAGACATCTTAAAAGCCATGTAAATAATCTATAACCTCAAATGGAACATAGGATAACAACGTTCAATTATTTATCAAACGTGAAAAAATTCTTCTCAGGATACTACATTTATACCGTCACAACACCTGTCATCACTAATTTCGATCCCGGCGCCGAATGAAGGACAAATCGATTTACGGTCGACTAAAACAAATCTTTTCAACTCTCCTGATGCTCTCTGTCATGAAAATCTATGATTTTCAAAATCCTGAGCGATGCCAGCGAAATTTCGCCCGGTACTCAATGATTTCTTTTTTCGCCGTCTAACGGCAGATTTCATTTCCTACGGATTATTTCCATGTGCACTTCAGGTGTTGCTAACAATTCATTTAAAATTATGCATATTCGACATGTGCAGCGGAGGAACGTCTATGCGTTTTAAATAGTGCTTACATTCCACAATAAGCAAATCAGAAATCAGATTGATGGACAACGAAACTTATTGCAAGTACATTGGGGAATTGAGTTCCAAGCAAAGCACTCAAGAGGCGAAACACGACCAACCAACTGGCAAGCAACCAAAAGTTCTCGTTATAACCCTGACAGCTGTACAAACCAGAGAACTCGGAAATGCAATCAAATATTGCCAACAATGCCAACGGTCAAAATGAATAGCAGACTGTTTGGATCACATGACGAGCCAAGTGTGCGTCTAGAGAGGTCCCCAAGAAACATTCAGGCGTGCAAGCCTTCGGCAAACAAAAAACGTGGCTGGAGAGCTGAGGTTGCCGTGAGATTAGTGGAGGCAGGTGCGTTCAAGTACAGTTACGTATGACGCGTTGAAGGAGGTTGGTAACAGTGAAGACTGGTCAGCCTGCTTTCAGTATCTGGAACCATCCATGCGTCCCTTGCCGTCATCCAAGGAAGTCCGCCATAACACAAAACTGTGAGCCGCGACCCGTCGTAGTGGTTGTGGGGCGTCCGTAGATGGTCACACGGAGTTCCAACAGGACATTCAGGACAGTCTCTGGGGGTCATTTTTCCATAGGAGAAGTATGCGGTCATTTAAGAAAACGGTCGACACAGGCAAAGGTGTAAACATATATGCGTGAAGGTGGTGAGGGTCCACCCATGTGTGAATGGGTGTGTAAAGCCTGGCATCTGGAAAAATGAATTAAGAGAGCAGGCTTCGTGTGTATCTATGCATCTTGGAAAGTTAGCACTATAGAAAAGCGCTCATCCAACTGTGAACGGAGCAGGTAAGCCGGTGGTAGTACAAGCTTTGGAATACCTTTATTCATATTGCGACGGAAGTTTCACTTGCATCAACTAGCGAACTGGCGTGCAGCTTCAAATGGTAGTGTTGTAAGTTTGTTCGAAAATCTAGCTCTCATGCCCGGCTCATAGGTAGGTCACTAAGGTCAACAGAATCAGGCGTGACCAAGATGACGTGAACGCGTGGAGGAGCGTCAGCGGTAGGGTTGAGGCCACCTGAGATATAGCGTATGTCGCAGATGAACTGAGGGACGTGGTACACGTCTCTAACCTCCTTGAGGGAGTACCTGTCTTATGAGAATCCAATTGCGTACACTGAAGGCATGTGGGCCGTAAACACAGTGGAAGGATTACTTTCTTGCACATGATGAAATGGGGGATACCTAGGTAGATAGCGAGTAATTCTCTCCCACCCCTGCTATACTGGAATTCAACAGGTAGCAGTCGTTTAGAGAATAAACCTGGGAGTTATTATTTGTTGTGGACAAGATGATACACGACGACACACAAACAGTTACATCTGAGTCATCGGTAAAGACAAGAAGTTGGATGTAGGGTCCAGGTGAGTTAGAAAAACAACGTTCGATACCGCTGTTTTTGCTGCACAATGCCTCTGTAAAATTGAATTCACATCTACCGCCTCGGATTAAGACCATGAGGAGCTGTAGAAGTTGGGCAAGGTTCGTGATAGTTACCGAGACCGGTGAAACTTTAGAGTTACCTGAAAGATGTTAGCTAGGGGGAGCTGGTAACAGCACCTACCTTAACTGAAAAAGCTTGATTACCGGGGCAAACACAGTGTGACCCGAAAATTCAACACTACGATTTTCGGGTTGGCCCTTAGCTGAAGTGATCATTATCCCATATTGTGCCGGCCCAACAAGTAGTGAAATAAAGTGCGGCAAATGTTCTTCGGAAGAGCTGACCACTGATATGTCGTCCAAGTGATTGTGAATGACACCCGGGTCTTAGCATACTTCGTGGATGGAAAGCTGGGAGGCTTGTGCAGCGTTGTCGAGACCAGGTTGCGCTGAAGAGGCCTGATGATGACAGCTTCGGGGGTATCCGCCTCCGCTACTGAGGTCTAGCGATAAGCTCGGACCAGGCTGGTCTTGGTAAATACATTTTTCCCAACAAGATGAACAGTCAGATCCTGTTTGAGGGATGGCTTATCTTTCGGGGGTTGTAACCATGTTGGTGCAACAATAATCGGCACACAGACACCAGTCATCTAATTTCTCAGGAACCATGCAAAATTTGGAGGCCCGCCGACTTTTAGGGAGTAGATTATTCCTAGTTCCATCATTTGTTCCGAACTCCGCTTCAGCTACTTTAGTTTTGTCTGGAGCTGAACGTCTCCGGTGACACGACGCTAATGTACTTTTAGTCTTGCTCCGGTTCGTGTGAGTAAAAGCGACCAGAAACGGCTCACCCGTGGATGAGATGAACTGAAGGAACCCCGGAAATAAACATGCATGGGGTTGAGGCACTTCAGGCTAAAAGATAAGAGGTCTGACGGCCCCGTTGAGTGCAGTACTGTGCGGAAAGTGATCAGGCTTCCTCTTCGTGTACCGAACACGACATCGAATTACGGAAGGAATTTGGTCCATAAAGTAGCCAACCCGGCGGATTGTTTGCCGGAGGCCGAGTTCAAGCGTGAGTAAAGGTTGGCCGTAGGTTGGATTTAACATGCGGTCAGCCGAATGAATTTTGTGTGAAGAAGGGGGGTCTCTCGCCGGATGGTGCGCCAGTATTGGTAAGGGATGTTGTACCA
This sequence comes from Paragonimus westermani, assembly GCA_008508345.1. Taxonomy (NCBI): domain Eukaryota; kingdom Metazoa; phylum Platyhelminthes; class Trematoda; order Plagiorchiida; family Troglotrematidae; genus Paragonimus; species Paragonimus westermani. The sequence goes on along the minus strand of QNGE01001106.1, from coordinate 44,737 downwards.
GGGCCTAAAAACGCCAGGGGAAAAATGCGACTGGTAGGAAGTGTACCCGCCATGTGTGTTATTACTACGGGTCGGTCTAGCCGTTCCCTTGGTAGAACTATTTACAGGGGACGATGCAACGCTTCCCCGGAATGCCTACTTCGTTGTGACACCAGCATCATCCACTCAACGTCTGAGGGCGTACACGCGGAGATTTACTCCGGTGCTGGGGAGGGGAGAAGCTTGCTCTGAAGCGGGCGAAATCTCGTCAATACCTACAATCTCCGTCAAACCGGGTCATAACTCATCTGGCGGTGACGGGTGGGATGATCTCTGGCAAGCTGGAACGTCAGGATCCTGAGGAACCTTCGGTGTGCGGATTGCCACCACAGTAAGGAAGGCAGAGCGGCCCTCAAAAAGACGGTCCCGTATTTCGTGTGCGAGTTTTCCTGCATCTAACAAGGACGGGGGTTGACAGCAATAAGAATAGCCTGTGTGTTGAACAACATATGCTGTATACACTACTCCTTGAAGAATGTCTCACCCACATATGAAAGATCCAGCAACGGTTGTCTTTTCAAAGCAACAAATCGGGCGGTTGCCTATCACCCAACTGCGCATTTGTGAGGAGTTGCTGTGGCCGTGATCTTTTAGACGGCGTGATCCGGTTAGTGGCAGCTTTCTCAAAGGTTTCGTACTTACGGTGAGTGGTCAAGTCCAGGAGGGGATCACGCATTTGCATTGTGACTTCTTGATGAAACCGGGTCAACAGTCAGACACATTTCATTTTAACTGCAGTGATGTGCTGGTTGCGGAACTCCGCCTCTGAGTATGTAAACCAAGAACTATGGAAAGGTATTGAAAACTGTTCCAATCGTCAGTCTCTCTTCTGAGTCCGTTGCAGAATAAAGTGAAAAATAAAATATGCATATATTCAATGCAAAAATGAATGAAAAAGCTGTTTAATTACCCGTGTACATATATGTATGAAAAAGGGTGCAATGTCAAATGGACTCCCACAATGACAGGCGGTTTGCTCTATGTGCATATTTCGGGTTCGCCAAACTGTTGTGATGAAACAAGAGGAAAATGTTGGATGAAGGCTAATTACTATTGAAGCTTACCGAACTGCAGAGAACTGGGACGTTTCTATGTTTAGAATAATGCATATATTCCGCAATGGGCCAACCAGAAATCAGATTGCTGGACAACGAAACTTATTGCAAGTATATTGGAGAAGTGAGTACCAAACACATCACGACAAGAGGCGAAACATGACCAACCAACTGAGAAGCAACCAAACATTCTCGTTATGACCCCAACAGTTGAGCAAACCAGAGAGTTCGGAAATGCAGCTAATTATTTTCAATGGTACCGACAACCAAAGTAAATGGTGGCGTATTTAAAATAGGTGGCAAATCTACTGTGTCCCTACAATGTGACCTGTGAGCGAATTCCTAACCATATGGTTCACGTTGGGAGTTCACACCGAGTCAGCGAAAGCGCAATGGTCATAAGCTACGATACTAGTGATTTGTCATTCGCGTTGGGATAGCAGTTTTGGCTAATGGGAGGACTCGTACTAGGCCACACCGCTAGATGGAATTTGATTCCCGGGATCGTCCGAAGATCAACTAGGCGACAGTTTTTTGCCCTAAATTCAGGACGATAATGCCCAAAGAAGTTTTAAATCTCACATACCGCGATGATTTGACTGCATGGCGCTGTGGCAAATGTTGTCACCACTCCACTGGCCGCCTCAGATGGCTAGGACGTCAGAGCACTCATGGGTTTCCACCGGCAAGAACAATGGGTACGTCAGACACAAAAGATCAGTGGAAATATATTGCTTCGTTGGTGTCAATCATTGCTCCCTATCTGTCATTAACTCACCTGCCTTTGTTCTCGGAATCTTCGGTTACGTTGGCCTTCTACCTTTTTTTCTTCTGTTCTCCCGTTATATTTCAAAGGCTCAATCTAGTTTTCTATTCGAACCTGGTTTTTGTTTTGCTTTCTAACTCTATTCAGAACACACTAGTTGTCACAGTTTGACCACGCGAGACTGTTATCTCTGACACGCAGTTGGCGCAGAGTAGAATGAGAACATTTGATGTTGGTAGCACGTAGACTTATCGAACACGAGAGTGGCATCATAATAACGATTAGGCATAGATAAGACAAACAGTCACCCAATAGGCAATGTGGGCAGCACGATTGGATCGCCTGGCGCCAGGGTGAAAGTGAGGGGGACACATGAATTCAACAGTAGGCGTGGATGCCACACTACTGGAATACTCCCCTCCTGGTGCTACCAACGCCCGTCATTCTACCAAAGATCACACCACCTGAGTTTCTACATTTTTTCTGAGAAATGTGTTTCACCATTACACAAGCCTACATTCTATCTAACTGGCATTGGCCAGCTGGACCACCTAGGTCTTTCACGTGACTCTTGGCCCTATTCCATTGGTTTTACGCTGAATCTACTTCACGTGACTGGGACCTTAAGCAGACGGTGGTGGCAGGGGTGTGCAAGCGTATTTCGGCTCTGGTCACACTACCAGACTAATTCGGAAACAGATGCAGCAAACCTTGTGTTTATGGCAGCGATGGTCACAGAGTTAACGGGGACACCTTGCCGCCAGCCGGATAAATGAAGACAAAATTCACTTGGAGGCGAATTGGTGTGCCAACCGGAGCAAGATTCTGGAGTCATGCGCTGGCTCCTTACTACTTGAAGATGTCTGTGTATGTGACCTTCAGGGTTGACTGTATGAAGCGTGCTTAGGTTAGGAGTTCAAGTCGAATGGTCAGCTGACACGGATTGGGGTGAGTGCTCAGGACCGAGAGTGATGGATCCTATTGCTGTTTGGTTTAGAGCACGATGATGAACGGTCACACATTTTGAATCGGCTGCATAAATCGAACACACTGGATGGTAGCGGTGGCATCATTTGTGAATGCTTGTTTCATGTAAATCCAATTGTCCAATGTTTCTTTTGATTTTGCTTCCCGGATATCCTATAAATTCCAATGATTTGCCTTCATGAATGGAGATAGCTGATCAAAAATGTTGATGTTGCCATATATATCCTTTATCGCTACTGTTGAACCGAATCAATGGAACTCAATGCTTTACATATTAAAACTAGTCAAGGTCGCAGAGTTAGTGTATCGAATTTTTTAACTAAAATCATGTGAAAATCAGACACAACCCAATTCCCCTAAATATTTACCTCTCTGCATTCAACCTCCACTGTTTCTGGACGTTAATTGGACCTTGACCTAGACGATTTTGTTTTGTCACGTCAATTTGATGGTTGTGCGAATAGCCACTTGTCGGTCATTGTACTTTATTTGAGTGGTGCGTGCACCCCCTTTTTGGAGCTCGGCTCATCCCCATTGTTTTGAACCTGTTGACTGCTCGAAAGAGCTCTTCTGTGTATGAATGTCTTATTGTGTGATTATGGTTCATATTTAGCCCGTTCAGCAACAAATTGTAACCCATTCCCTAAAAACGATCTGTCGATCAAAACTGTTGAGGTTGTCTGAATATTCACTTTGATACTTTGTTCAATAGTACTGTGGCATCACGATCCAATCTTGTTTTGAGTATTTGAGTTCATTAGTTTATCGCTACGCGTTGCTCAACGTCTTCGTGCAAGATCGTACAGTTGGTCCCCGACGTATTCTAGCAGAAGTTGTTCAGATGCTAGATTATGTTCTGTAAGCACCAACACCGAACCTTTCGTCCAGGAGATAATACCGAATTCAACCGTGGAACGCTACAAAGTGCTACCTTTGTTAGCAGGACACTGATTTACCGTACAAAGCGCTCTGACAAAATATGAGTTCACAACAACTGCACCGCTATCAGAGTTAATCGGTTTGATCCATGGGTCGCTCACAATTTTGACAGGCAAGTCGGAATTTCTAGTGGTGACTACGAGCTACACACATGAACCAGCGTGGGTTACACCGGGAGACGGGGCTCGCTCAAATTATAAGTTCTGGGTAAAGTCACGTAAAGGTGGTGATGCGGACAAGCAAAAGCCAAAAGCCAAGTAAGACTGTAACACGAATCATACAATGAAGGACGATAGCTGCTGTAACGGAACGCCTGTGCGCTGCATCACGGCCATGAATTAATCGATTATGCACCAGGGTCCCCAAGAAACTGCGAGGTGTATAAGGATCGCAATTTCTCAACAGTAGCTGAATATAATCTGCAAATAATCCCTCCAGGTCGTTTAATACAGTCATGTCTAATGCGATAGATAGCAATTTGCGGCAGTGCCATAGGTACTTCCCTTAAGAAGAAGCATCACACGGCATTAACCCCACTAGCTTTGGATATTTGTATCACCTAATCAGTAACTAAATAAGACGTACAGAAAAATCGCTCAGCATTCCCCATATTGTTTGAAGGATTCAGTTATTACGGTGTCAGCCGGATGATCAACGGGCATGTGGTCCCATAGGTTTCTCCAGTACAGAGCCCTTACCGCCCGCATTTCGCGAACCGGCAGCCGTATTCCTGCTGTTTAACGTCAATTTTGCTGGCAGATTAGAAAAGTCAGTTGGCACGCTGGATGGCTGAGAAGTTACTGACGCTACGGTCATGCTGTTGTGCACCGTGCAGTTACGCATGCCGGAAGTTTTGACCATCAAGTGAGAACGTGATGGGTTATCGAGATGCTGATGAAAACGATCTATCCAACCATTCACTTACTGGCGATACCTTGTGGTGCGCGATTTTACGAAGTTCATCAGAGTATCAGCCGCGATCACTTGTAAAGTTTGATGCTTAGCCTAAGTATGTAATCCAGTACTCGATAAAAGTGAGGGAGGCGGATACCGTCGGAAGTACAACTTCTGATTAGCGAGTACATCCGTCGGTATAAGTGGGGGAGTGAGTGTGGCCCCGGTAAGATTGGAGTGGTCTAACACATTGCGAGCTGACGCGTTCAAAGCGATCATCAAGAAATCTGAAGGCTATTAGTGGACTACTGAGGTGCTGTCCAACCTTGAAGAGTTAACCACCAGGTCATAAACAAGCCCAGTACCGAAATTCGTGATTCAGGTTAGGCCAAGCGAAGCGACTCACGATCAATCTGAGTAGTGTTCTGTTCCCAGAGTGTGACAAGTCTTGTGGTGCTCCGAAAACTGCCTTCCTAAAGCACCTTATTAATTTTGTATTCACAGTGACACAAGTAGAGGACGTTTACACCTTTGTATTGATGTATCCAAGATTCAGTTCTGTGCGTTTTTGTGGTCAATCAACGTCCTATAGGTCTGTTGCGTCACAGTACTGTTGTTATGCGAGGTTGGGCTGTTGGCTATGTGGAGGCTGCAAATTCGCAGAAACGTTCGCGGCTCTGGATGTTCTGCGAAGATCCACAGAAGCCTGAGTATTCAAAACCAGCTTTCAGCTTAGTTTGGTTGGATCTCCCTCTGAATATTGCTCTGAAACATGTGAAGGGGGCTTGTGATCTATGGGACTATTGAAATCGTAACTTTTAACTACGTGGAAGAGAAATAGAGCGTCCGTTCCCAATCACAAGTGCTGGGGCGTGTTTCGGTCTTGTTATGGTCTTAGAAGTGCAGCAATATTGGCTGCCAGTCCCATCGATTTGTCGGTTGGAGCACTAAACCTTCGGCTGACTTCGGTGCATGCACAGTGAAAATTATTATTGCACCGGTATGTTAATGCATGAATTGGGATATGAGTGTCTATTTCACAGGAGTGAAATTTACAGTGGCTTCTGATCTAATGTACCGGTGAGCTTACTGCCAAGAAGTGCGTCAGTCACCGCTATATGGGGATTGATTTGAAACACAAGCGTTTGTTCGAAGTCGACACACAATCGTCAGCCAAAGGTCATTTGATAGTTACCAGCTCTGCACAACCCCTGCTACTATCTCCGCTGGATAATTCTCTTTATGCAAATCTTTTACGTAAATTTCCCGATTTGACAAAGCCGAACTCTCATAGGTCATGCCTGAACCACTCGATCACCCATTCCGTGATTACTAATGGTAATCCGGTTTTTGCTGTTCCTCGCTGTCTGCCATCAGATAGATATCTCAAAGAGAAAGGTGAGTTTCAACATATGTTTTAACTCGGAATCATCCGACCATCCAAAAGTATGTGGACATCGCCACTACACATAGTTCCGAAGAAAACCACTAATGACTGGAGACCATGCAGCGATTAACGAGCGTTGAACAACATAACTCTGCCCGACAGATATCCGATACTACATGTCCGTGACTTTTCATCCCATCTTCACGGTTGCACCATTTTTTCGCATATAGATATCCTTCGCGCTTACCATCAGATACCGATCCATCTTGATAATGTCCATAGAACTGCAATAACTACTCCATTCGGTATGTTTGGATTTTTACGCATGCTTTTTGGCTTTTACAATGTTGCACAAGCATTCCAAAGGTTCGCTGACCAAGTTCTTTCTGGTTTGCCTTTCATTTTTGTTTATCTGGATGATATCTTAGTTGCTAGTACATCCCAAGAGGAACACATGGAACAATTACGGTTGTTATTTACCCGACTACGAGATCACGACGTTGTAATCAATGTTCAGAAATGTAAGTTTGGTTCTAATTCATTATATTTTTTCTGCCATACAATTGGAAAACACGGAATTACACCAGCCTCAAACAAACTCAGGTCCTTGAGAGGTTTCCCCCTTCCTACTTCATTCAGGCAGGTGAAACGTTTCTTAGGAGTGGTCAGTTTTTATCGCCGTTTCACCCCTGAAGCTGCATCGTTATTAGCACCGTTGACAGATCTACTAGTTGGTAATCCAAAAACGTACAGCCTTCGAGAAGGTAAAAGCTTCACCAACAGAAAATCTAATGTTGTTTCATTTACAAACCGACGCCCCGCTGTCTCTCAATGTTAACGCCTCTAGCACAGCAGTGGGTGCAGTCTTCCAACAAACCGTGCGTACATCCCATCAGCCATTAGGATTTTTCTCATACAAACTTTCGTCTGCCGAATCGCGCTACAGAACGTTCGGACGAGAAATGCTAGCAATCTACAAGGCAATACGCCACTTCCGACACCTTTTGGATGGCAGGCAATTTTCTGTTTATACAGATCATAAACCCTTAACGGGGGCCCTTGAAGAAAAACCAGATAGATATTTACCTCGGAAGCACGCCACCTAGATTATATTGCCCAGTTCACCAACGATATTCGATACACTCCAGGTGATCAGAACGTTGTTGCCGACGCGCTCTCACTTCCAGACGTGGACTCAATCGACACTTCGTCTACTGTGGATTTCGCTGAAATGGCGGGGATACAAAAAGAAGAGCAACAGTTTTCCGCCCCGACTACGGTTCCATGCTCGCTAAACATTCGACCGGTTTCACTGTATACTCATCCCGGCATTAGTGATTGCGACATTTCTACAACCATACCCAGACCCCTAGTGCCGCCGGCTATGCGACGACACTTTTTCAATGCTTTACACAACGTGTCACACCCAGGAATTAGGGCTACAATACGACTCATTGCTCAGCGATTTGTGTGGCCGAATATGAACAAAGAGATTAGATGTTGAGCAAAAATTGCATCGGTTGTCAGCGTTCTAAAGTAATCGCCATACACACCCCACCATTAGAACTTTCGCCGCACCCGATTCACGTTTTGACCACGTACATGTTGATATTGTTGGTCCACTGCCGGTATCCAAAAATAATTCTTACATTCTAACTTGTGTAGATCGTTTCACTCGTTGGCTTGAAGCAATCCCCATTACAGAAACTACTGCCGCCACTGACGCGCGTGCCTTTGTTACACTTTGTGTCTCGAATTTCGGAGTGCCGTCCACAGTCACCACCGATCGAGGTTCCCAATTCGAATCTAAATTATTTCAACATCCAACAGAACTCCTGGGCTGTAAACATATTCGTACTACTGCGTATCATCCAGTGGCAAATGGTCGTGTTGAACGCTTCTATAAACATCTGAAAACTGCCATTATGGCTCATAAATGCAGTACGGATTGGTCCGAAATATTCCCGCTCATTTTATTGGATCTGCCTACAATGTTCCGGTCTACTCTCCACTGCTCCACAGCACAACTAGTTTATGGGACCACACTGCGTGTTCCGGGACAATTTTTTGTTCCGAACCAGAACAACCCTTACGAACAAGCTACTCATATAACGAAATCGAAATCATATGGCAAAGCTCCGGTACACTGCACCACCATCTGTCAACACAAACCCCTATGTTCCTCCTCAGTTATCCAACTGTACACACGTATTTATCAGTTGTGATCGGGTGCGGAGATCCTTGCAACCACCGTACGATGGTCCTTTTCTCGTCATTTCTCGGCACGATGAATATTTCGTTATACAGTTCCCATACAAAGCTGAAACCTTCTCGATTGACCGCCTAAAACCAGCGTACAGTGATTCGACGGAAAACACGCCATGATACCGCTGACGACCCACCCAAGACGTTGCCCTCCACGAACACCACATCCATGAAAACCGCAACGGTCAATACTACACCACCAACTTGCACGACGCTTTCAGGCAGACAGGTTCATTGACCGGATTGCTACAACGCTTGTTCCGTACAACCAAAACCAGATTTTTGCGAGTTTTCAACGGCAGGTTCTCTAGGGGGTAGCACGTGTAGGTGTCACTTCGGACAGGACAGTTATAGCTGACACATTCTGTTTGTCCGCGCTAATAACAGCATCGAAACTTCGTATGTGCTACCCCAACGTGGTTCGATGTCTCGTGACCTTTTCACCCTACAATCCAAAACACGAAGTGACCTCGTGAAACAGACGTGTTCATTCATGGTGCACCAGGCACGGTGGACCATCCCAATCATGCCGACACCGCAGGTGCCTGTACACTCCCTTCTCATCCCGTCTCCCTCCACACACATGCACAACTTACCTCGTTCATGGTGGAACTGTCATTGGTCGTGTTCACGGTCAAACCAAAAGCCGCCAGACCCTTCCACATGTTAAAAAAGTTAGAGGTTCAAGACACCACACACAACAGCGTCGCGCTTGCACTTGAGGACATGAACTAAGTGGTATATAGCTGCATCGAAAGGATTTTGGCGCAGGGGCTTGTACTGGCTGATATAGCAACAGAATTAGGAGTCTGAAACTCCCCCGCAAGTCTCGCATATTCAAGCAGCGATCTGTAACAACCATGTGTAAAAAGTTAACCAGATTTTGATAAGTTAACAACGCTTGGTTATCTAGCTCATTATTCGTTTATATGTCACACTGCCAATTACGTGCTGCATATATATGTATTTATTGGCGTCGTTATCTGTTGGTGATTAATTACTCTGGCGCCAATAATTTCGCTCAGTTAGAAGTCATCCGACAAGAATCCTTAACAATATCGTTGAAACGATGGAGTTCGGGGATACGGTGGAAAACGGAAATCATCGAATGTACTGCAAATTGGAGTCCATTCGTTTACTCTCGTCTGGTCATTGTGGCGCGAAATGTTCTATGAAATTTTGAGGAGTTGGCATTCAGCGATTTTTCGTGATCATTTCGCGAGAGGCTTGTAGTAATAGATCCTGAATTTGTACACCCAAGGTTTCCCAACCTTATGCTACCGTGAATCGAAAGCCGCAGGGAGAAAACGATGAATCTGCAAACAAACTTTATTTATCGATTTACTCACCGTTCACAACAGACTTCAACGTAACAATTGAGAGGTGCTACGGAGCTGGACGTGAGAGCACCTTGAGCACAACCGCACAGCAGCCGCCAGAGTGGAAGAGTGCGTCGACGGAAAATCCCAGTCGATCTTCAGAATTCAAACAAGCGCAAGACTGATTAAGCGGCGTTCCTAACAGTAATAGCTCAACATTGTTATCCTAGTGAATGTAACCTACAGGAGTAGAGATGGTGCGAATTCATTACACAGCTACGAGCAAAACTGCGATACTTATGCCAGTCCACTAACTTTGATGCTGGTGGTTTGTAGTGAATTTACATTCACAAGGTAGTGTGAACCGGCGCTGTGGTACTGGCAGTGCAACTCTCACGTCGCGCGGAGTTTAGAATTTTGAGGACGTCGAAGGTGATCTCACCACATGTTAGACAATAAACTGTTTTCCATGGAGCGGAGTGTGTTTCCCCATGAAATAGCTGGTCAAGGGTATATTATTTCTGCATACCTTCGTAGGAAATACTGGGGCGCCCTAGGCCCGAATCCTTACTAATATCGGGAGTGTTCCGCTCTTGAACGNGGGCATGTGTTCAAACTCCGCCCTAGCTATTTTAAGTTTGTCCGGGGCCAGACGTCTTGGTCTACAGGAGACTGGTGGGCCTCTAGTTCAATATTGTGAGTGCAATGTGAGGTGACTGGAAGAGGTTCGTTCGCAGATCGAACGAGCCGTGGAAAATCTAAAAATAAGAATGCGTAAGGCTGAGAGATTTCAGGCTGAAGAATAAGAGGACTGATGGTCGCTGAGTATGCCTTGGTGCCGTTGATGCTAATTTTCGTACGGGAATCGACCAGTTTCCGTCTTCGCGTATCGACCATGAGGTCGAAGTGCCGAAGAAAACCAATTTCCAAAATAGCGAAAGGTACGGCTGCAACTGTGAAAACCCAGCGAAATGTTCGCCAGAGGCCTAGGTCAAGCGTGACTGAGCGTTGACCATAGGTGGGACTGGGTGTGCTGTCAGCAGCGCGAGGCATCGGTAGAGAAGAGGGGGTCGCCTCGCCGGATCTTGGAGGAATCACGCTGACTTCCGCCCCGGTATCGACCAGGATCGTGATTCCCGTGCTTGAATCCTTGATGTGAAACAGGCGGCTGTTAGGGAGGGTGCCAGCCGCGTTTATCGCCATTATGAACCGGCTTGGGAGTTTATCTGGTTGAAGTATTTACAAGGGGCGACACAACGCTTTGCTCGGTTGCCAAACTTGTTGTGATACCAGCACAATTCGCCAGATGCCTGAGATTTACGCGGGGACTTACTCCGACGTCGACGCAAAGGGGATCGTGTCTTTTTGCGGGCGAGATCTCGCCGAAACGCCGCTATCTCCGCCCAAACGGTGCGCCAACCTTTGGGTCGCGGACGAGATGAAAGCTGTGGAGGTGAAAAGTTTGGGGTCTCGGGACCCTTTTTCGTACGATTCGTCACCGCTATAATGGAGACAGGGGAGACGGTGCAAAAACGATCCTGAATCTCATAAGCGATTTGTGCTGCGTCCAACAAGGTCGAGGACTTGGCTGCTGTGAGAATAGCTTGCGTGTTAACCGGAAGGCGTTGCATCCACAAGTCCTTGAGGAGTGTTTCATCCATGGATGAAGGGCCCAGCAACTGTTGCATTTGAAGCAGCAGATCAGACGGTCGCTTATCTCCCAGTTGCAGATCCCTAAAGAGCAGTTGTAGGCGAGATCTATCAGACGGTGTGACCCGTTTGATAACGGCTTCCTTAAGGGCCTTATATCTATGTTCGGTGGGTAAATTTAGCAGGAGGTCACACACTTGCACCGTGACATCCTTTGGAAGCCTGGCCAAGTGTTGGCTAAATTTAGCCTGATCTGTCGTAACGCGCTGATCGTAGAACTCCGCCTCTAAATACATAAACCACAAAGCAAGTTCCATATCTGGAAACTGTGGAACAGCAATTATGACTGCTCCGACTGTCGGCTTCTGTTCTGAGTCCATTGCAAAATAAGGCCAAACTCTACATATATATATACTAGAAGAACCAACGAAAATTTACGTATATATATATATATATGTACGAATAAACTTAGGTAAACTCCCAAAATTCAAAACGGTTTACCGGAATTAAGAGGTTTCGGGTTAAAATAGTTTGCTGCAATGAACCGGGAAAAAAATGCTGAAAAAATGGATTAATAATCGGGCTCACCAAATTGTAGAGGACTGGTACGTTTCTGTCTAGAATCGTGCCTATTCTCCACAACAATTAAATCAGAAAAACTGATCACAGGACAACGACGTTTATTGCAAAAAAGACCGCGAAAGCGAGCTGTAAGCAAAACACAACGGAAGCAAAACGCGACAGACCAGCAGCTAGCGACCGGAAGGTGCAAGTGCAATGGTGACCTTGGGCGGTCGAACCAACGAGAAAATCCAGACATGCAACCAAACAATGTCAATAGTGTCAACTGTCAAAATGAATAGCAAAATAGCTTGATTAAGTAACAGACTAAGAATGCCTCTACACCTTGCAAATTCAGTGGATTCACCATGACGTTTTACTCTTCCGTATCCGGCACTTTTACTGTACCCCAGTCAATTACTGATAAGAGTCTCACCAATAGAGCTGTCCATTTTGGATCAGAATAGGTTGCTCAGCAAACCCAGGTCTTGTGAAAGTTTGCTATGTCACAGACATTACTATTTTGAATCCAGCGCATTGACAGACCTTGCAAGTAGACTCAGCGCAGCTCAAAGAATCACCAAAGTTATGCGATGTGACACCAGTTGCCCGGAGAACAAAAGGCTCGGACGGATCGGCTGCTAGTGTCAGCGCATAATGCACACTTAAGCATTGTTCCTGAGAAAGACTCGCCAAACGGGGCAGCCGCACAAGCTAAAGCATGCGTTGCATGATAATAACGTAAAACAATGAGTCAAGTTATACTCTTTTTACAACCTCTCAGTATGGGGCAGAGCAAGGGAAAGTTTTCTAAGCGCATTAACAGATTTTTCTTACCATAAGTTTTGCAACAGCGAATACTACTGACTTCTGTTGAATCCCGATATGGTGCTGCAAGGATTGTTTGCAAACGGTCTACGACTGCTGATGTTCTGCGTATGAATCTCCATATGTCCCCTATAGACAATGTTAGCACTATGGTTAGCAGTCCAGTGTTAATAGCGGGCTACTTGTCGTAGAATTATTTACGATCGACAATCGCCTCTTATGTCTGAGGGAGTCACTCTTCAAAGGAAGATGACGTTGATGGATAACCTGGGTTCGGATGCTTACATCGCCATCCAGCTAGTCCTGAAAAATGCAGTTGCATGGTGGGATGGTGGCGTGCGCCAACTTGCTTCGATACAGTGTTTTTGTTTGAGCGCAACACGGTATAAGTCGCACTTTGAAAGGTACAGTATGGTTACTAGAGTCACCGTTAGATGGAAGCATGAATTCCAAGTTTTGGCACGGGGCCAACGATAAACAACACAGATGACCCATCACCGAACAGTCATGGACCGCAAAGCTATTAGTTTTCATTCTGAACAGTAAGTATGGAAAAATTGAACGTTATACCTTCCGTCGATGAGGCAATTGTTCGGCACTGAGATAAATTTGATACCAAGCCATATAGACGACATAAAGTTTGACAACCTCGGATTTTCCTGGTTGTTAAACCTAGATTCCAGCGTTAGGTAAAAACAGGTAGACAATTAGAAAACGTGCCGTTTACCTTCAACAAATTCTCACATTGGTGGGAAAGTTGACCCACAATCATGAGAATCGCAGCTAACCATTCTAGAACGACTGAAGTGACGTAAATGGAATCGAACTGGTAAAAACGAATATTGTCTGCAAAAAGCTATGAAATAGGTTACTAGCTGTGAGATCGGCAATCGGTGTCGTACACATGTAATCTACACTGAGAGCAAACGCGGAACTGCCGCCAAGGATTTGTTATCTGACAGGAAAAGCAAGAACTTACGTATGCAGAAACAGATGGCAAATATCTGGTTGAAGCTTTTGAAATAAGCGCTTTGCATCAAGGCTAGTCCCGGATAGATGTGAAATCACCGAACATTCAGCGATTCAGCGGTTGATGCGCGGGTTCGAGGCAGGGGCCCAAGGTCCCCGGATCCAGTCGGTTTTCCTTACTCAGTGTTAGCGTGCGTCTGTTTACCCGAGAGGCGATAATTGAAAACAGGGTGCAGCTAATGAGCTACGCTCAGTTAATCGGCAAGTTCGATCAAAAAACTGTATGCTGCATAATCGTGCCCGTAACTTAGTGAATATTTATAAAGTTCTCAACCAACTGAGTGAATAAAACCAAAACAAAACAGTTGGTAGCACAGGCGAGCTTGTAATCATCGATGAGCTGAGGTAAAAAAGGTATTGGCAGATAACTCATCATCATCACAGGCAGCAACACATTAGCGGTACGTGCTAATAAGTAACTGCCACGCAACCATGCAGAAAAAACAAACTATATGTATGAAAAGAGAAGGAAAAAGAATGGGACGGGAAGGGACCTAACTACTGGAAATAACTACGTCTCTATTCAGACATTCAAAATCAAGCTGCCTACACCTTGCAAACAAACAATCGAACTGCAAGCGCGAGTAAGGCGTCATCAGCAAGACAGCTTCGATTCCTTGCGGCTTTCACTGCCCCGCGCCATTAAATGCACTCATGTCACAGACAACTCGGCCAAACAACGACAACATTTACGCCACTGAGCTCGATTGGCCGCCATCTCACCTAGAACCTCCAGCCAACGACTCTGTGAGTCGCGAGGGCCCCAGTCCGCGAGACGAACTCGACCTACAGTGACCAACCCCTTGGTTGGCCAGGTCATTATCTGTCCACCTCGCACATTACACCAGTTGGTCGCAGTGACAGCGAACAGTGCTCGGTAAGGAAGACGACTGGCGGGCATACTTAATACACGACCCAACCGTTTAAGCCTGTGCAAACGCAGAGATTGAACAAGAGAACTCGTTTGGCAATCACTACCAAACACCCGCTTTCTAACCTCCTCGTTACTTACACGCTGATGCCACACGATACGAGCGACTGAACGCAGACATCGGTGATCACATACTTGAGGACGGTTCACGTCTTCTATCATGAGCGGCCAGGTCTCGCTACCGTGAAGTAATACGGCACTCACCGTTGTCTTATATACGCGACCCTTAAGCTTCAGAGAAATACCCGTCAGTCGCCAGAGATGGCCCAGATTACCGAATGCCGTCCTAGTCTTAGAGATGTGTGTTTCTATTTCACTCTCTACACCGCCGCTGATGCAGCTTCTCAGGTACACAAACCGGTCAACAACCGCTATGGCTACATTATCTAACATCAAATCCACGTGATCACAGCAATCCTGCAGAAGCATTTCGCATTTTGAGGCTGTAAAGCGCATTCCGAAGTATTCAGCAGAACGCGAAATTGCGTCTAGCATTGTTTATGCTGTTTGAAAGTTGTCAAACAGCAACACCTTGTCGTCAGCATAATCAGGATCAGTCAGTGTTTCATCAGACAGGAGGTGCACGCCGGCATCTTGTAAATGTCGGAGACGATTTTCCATTATTTCGTCTATGACGAAGTTAAACAGAAATGGTGAGGGCGGACAGCCTTGACGTACGCCGCTGACGGTGCTGAAACAGTCAGACAGTTCACCGTAAACCTTGATCTGAGCCGAAGTATAGGAATAAAGTGCCAACATCACTGTGTTTGAGCGACTCTAAAAGTGCGGATTATTGGATCGTCCGCTAACGATTCAAGTTTACACCGAGTTACGCGCAATCTGTTGACCCAGCAAATGCCTCTCAATATTCAACGACAGAGATAATCTATCCTCGAAACGGTTAACGAGAAGGCGCTCGTAATAACTGGATTTAATACGGTGCTAATTGAATCAATGTACAAGAAAACTGTCTCTCACCTCGAATGTGAAAACCCTCAGAACTCAAAGAAAGAAAGTGCCCGCACAACAAATTGACAACCAGGCACCGATCAATAATGGTGGACAATAAAACGGGTTGAGCTCACTCAAACAAATGGTCAGTGGTTTGGTCAGAGCCAAACGACTGTTCACGCATCGAGAAATGACGGGAATCATAAGTTACTCAAGAAACAATATGGAAGAAAAATGTCCAATTTCGGTATTTGGAAGTTTACAAGGCTCGGAATGAATAGGGGTAAAGGAAGCGGTCAAAGTAGGTTGTGTAAGAACAAGGATGAGTCATGTATCTCATTTGGGGAAGAGTGCAAACCGTAGGGCCACCTTTCAACATCAACCAAACCTCAGCAATCTCAAAATAACGCAACAAACCTTGACAAAATCAACATAGATCGATCCGCTAAATCGAACGCACCTTTATGGTTGAGAGATACAACAATCGTTGACCGGCGATATACACGACGCTGCTCCAGAATTTGACGAGGAGTTGAAATATGGTCTATACATCCCCGCCCAGGGCGAAACCTTGCCTGTTCTTCCTTAATTTGTACCTCCCGAGCTGCACTGAGTCGGTCAAGTATAATGGATGCTAGAACCATAGAAATGACTGGGTCAAACTAATTCCTCTATGGTTTTCGCAAGAGCCCCTGATACATTTCTTGGATCTATGAACTATTATTGAGTGACCTCAACTCGGGAGGATGGTTTCCGTCGTCCACGAAAGTTGGAACAAATGAGTCGAAGCCTCTACTAACGCCTCTCCCACCTCTTTGAAAAACGCCGGCATGAAGTCATCTGGACCAGCGGTCTTATTACACTTGTGAGCCGCAATGCAATTGCGGACATCAGTCTCAGTGGATGGTTCCAAGTCTACCGACCAGAGCACCACATTACAAGTTTGTGGCGGCAACGCAGTAGAAGCTGGAGGCCAGTTACACTGACCCTCAAAACGTTCCACTCATCGCTCTACCCTTCGGGACTTATCATGAATGAGTGTGCAGTCTGTCTCGCTGATAGCTTCACTGAGAGACGGTCGCCTGGGACAAGTGGCACGGATAAGCTTAAACAGTTTGTCAGTGTTTCCTGAAGCAAAAGCCGTCTCCATCTCCTTAACTCTTCCCAATAACCAAGCCCCACGATTAGCCTTTAGGCTACGTTTCAGTTTCCTACGGACATCTCTTCTGGACTTGTTATATGAACCGCAAAAAGGGATGTTCCGTCTGGCTTCTAACAACTCCAGGGATTTCTCCGGGATCCAATGTTTGATCGTTCCAGGTACCCCCGTGTCGCATGTCACAGTACCTGCTTCACGGATGGCCTGTGTGATTTTGGTCCAGCATCGAAGATGCTCTTCGGAGTGATTCAGCGATTCAGCGATTTGTACACGGGTTCGAGGCTGGGGGTTCAATCTGCCCGGATCCAGTCGGTTTGTTCGTTTCGATGTCGGGCGGTTTTCTGTTGACCTGAAAGACAGTCATTGAAAACGGGGTGTAGCACCGCTCTTGAGGGTTACAGAAAGTAACAACAACAGAGTAAAATAATAATCTAGCAAAACAGGATGAATTATTAATTTAACGGTTTATTAAGTAGGTGAGAATCCAATAACACTTTGAGACGGTCTTTAGAAGAGCAGCTAACAATCTCTAGTGGTAGGTCGTTCCAGTAGTTGATAACCCTATAAGAGAAGAACTGTTGTCTTAGGAAGGTCCGAGGTCGAAGCTTATAGAGCTTCTTGTCGTGACCTCTTCGACTTTTATCACTTACTAGGGTGAGGAATTGTTGCACGAGTCCTGTGCTAAAGAGAAAGTGTGCAAGAATTAAGTCACCGCGGAGTCTACGAAGCTCAAGTGGATAAAGATCGAGAATTTCAAGGCGAGACTCGTAGGATAGATGCCGTAAGCCAGTGACCATTTTGGTGGCTACTCGCTGGACACATTCAATGGCGAGTATGTCCTCCTTCAAACCGGTGTAGACGACTTGATTGGCATACTTGAGCAATGGTCCTATGTAGACTGTAAAGCGTGTAAAAGGCGCGCTTGTCAATCCACGGGAAGGTTCGTTTGATCATCCCGAGAGTCATGAGACCCCTTTTGGCGGCCAGCTGATGATGATAAGAGAAGGACAAACCAGACGATAGCCAGATCCCTAGGTCTTTTTTTGAGGTCTATTTTCGTGATATCTACTACACTTTGTGCAACATATATCACGAATAGGTTCCCCGAGTCTCCTCCGACTGACATGTGCGCACACTTACTGTCGTTTAGAGGGAGACTCCAATCATCTGACCAGCATTTAATACGATCAAGGTCAATCTGCAATGCATTGGGGTCACAGGCGTTCCAGATTTTTAAGTCGTCGGCATAAAGGAGGGCGTTGCCAGAGATCAACTCGGGGAGATAATTGAGGTAAATAAGAAACAACAATGGACCAAGTACCGATCCTTGAGGGACTCCCACAGAGACTGGGGATGGAGACGAAAGGCCTGAACCGGTTTTTACTCTGAAAGTCCTGTCACCAAGAAAGGAGGTTATCCAGCGGAGAACTTCTCCTTGGATCCCATAGGCTTCTAGTTTATGCAACAGAGGACCATGTGGGATACGGTCGAAGGCTTTGGCAAAGTCGAAGAAGATATCTCGGATGCTATCTTCTTCCACTTCGCCAAAGCCTTCGACCGTGTCCCACACGGTCCTCTGTTGAGAATTGCTAAGGCAAATTTCCAAACTGGTTTGATACTTATGCTTTACCGACGGTATAGTCGGTTTCTCAACACCCAATCGTTGCTGTCGGTGGGGTCGTTGCTCAGCAAAAGTGAGTACGAAACGACAGCCTAACAGCGCATGATCTGAATCTAGGTACATGTTCGAATAAGAACGACAGTCCTGAATGAAACCTCGCCACATATAAATAACAGCCATGTGGTGTATCTGATACCAGGTCTGATTCAGAGTGGGAGGGCTCCAGGTATAGCAGTGACGCGCACGATGCCTAAAACTGGTGCTACCTAAAATCAGCCTGTGCTCAGCGCACAGCTGCAATTGTCGCCCGCCATTGTCTGAGCGATGTGATGCTATCCCAAACCTACCACCTAGACGATATTCGGCCTCCCCAAAGCGGCCAACCTGGGCGTTAATACCTCCGGCAAGAACGACTATATCAGAACCACGTGTCGACCGGAGGAGAGTGGCCAGAGTCGAGTAAAAGATGTTCTTGACGCCGACTTCACTACAGTCAGTTGGGGCGTGAGCAGACAGGACGAAATGATTTCTGACAGTTTTGCGTCTAGACCTGACCCTAACAGAACCTGCCAGGCGGACAGCGCGAAGTCTACTATTAACAGGGATCCAATCTACCAATGCGGCTGTTGTGCTGAGGACTATACCTATGTGTTTGAGGAGCAATCCTTCATTGTGTTCATGGAGCACAAACCTTTATTATATGCACCATGCTTGTAGCGACCTCCTAGAAGAGCCTAATTTTTGTTGATATTTTGTTGTACAATTTGACACCCCCTGATGAGCCAAGTTTGTTTAGCCCAATTGTAAGCCTTATTTCCGCTGGTAGAAAAATTCCTCACTTTTCCGTTCCGCGCGCTACACGCAGGACGCTTGCTGGCTGTACATTTTGTTGCTTCTCGGTCGTGGCAATATATAGAGTACTGCGCTGTTTGTTGTCTTCTGAATTATTGCCACTGGGTAACTCGTCAAATCTGGTGTGAGACTTTGTGGGAACGTACCCACATGCTGTCCATTCGACAGGTAATCCCCAATGGAGCTCAGATGTCTGAACTGTTTTGCACTTTACCCGCGGTATATCTCAGGTTCCGTCATCTCTGTCGTTGACAGTCTCTCACGTGTCAGTGCCACGCCAACCATACATGTCTCGGTCGGCCTTACTGATTTGTCCCCGGTCTAGGTGAACGAGCGGACTACCCAGTCGTATTTAAATCACTGCTCTTCAAAGCTACGCTTCATTCCATTGCTCAGTACAGACAAACTATCTTGTATAGTATGACTACAAATGTTTGGAGGCATGTGGAGCCACTGGCCTATAACAACGCTGCTTTAACCCGCCACGTAATCCCTCACATTCCGGACTCCACACTGTTCTCAAATTAGTAGTACACCGCTTTTTATGGTTCAAGGTTACCATTTGAGTTCGCAGTTTGGTGTGCGTTTATCGTCGGTGATAATGTACTAAGTGATACAAACCCGCATGAAGCCAAGTTTGTTTTCACGAGCCATCTGACTTAAGGTTTTTACTCACCGATCTAGTTGGACCACAACTGCCCTAATAGGGTTATATTAACATAATAGCCTACGTCACTCCGAGCTGCTGAATTCAGTCAAATAACAGGCAACATCAGGCATGGATTTTTTTCCTGATGTTTTCCTAAACCTTTAGGAAATATGCGTATAACTTCATTTCAAATATACCACGTTCATACACACCCGTCAGAGCAAGTCTTGCAAGCTAGGTGTGGAAAATCGTTAACGAGCATTCCTGAACGAGTTACTTGCTTATTCAACTTTCCGGAGCTATAAATAAAGTTGTCGGGGGCTCGAACTCGATTTTCTTTGGCTAGGACAACTTAGCTTGTACCTCCTGATAACGAATAACCCACCTCATTGGATTACGTTCACAGTTGACTTTGTAATCCTTTTACAACACAGCTCAAATTACGGTTACAGAAACAGAGGTTTAACATTATGAGCCTCGAAAGTTTGGTAACAGATACATTCTACTTTTCCCTATAGAGAACTGGCCCGACATTCGGAACAATCGTCCGTACCCAGTTAGAACCAGTACGAATATATACATGTATATAAGTTGAGAAGGTTGAAACCGCCCCAGTCTTATTTGAAGTTATATCTATTTTAAAACTGTGCCTAAAATTTGGACTTCATTGGGTTTACAGTTCGTTCAAAAAGGAAAACGGTCATTTTGACGTGAATCCCCGATCTGCCAATATTCTAGATTATAATGAAACCTGGAATTCGATCAAAGTACCTGAAGTTTGTGAGTTGTCAGTAAGTAGTAATGGGAAAACTGGAATACACGAAGAAATCTTGTGTTCACTGTCATCTTTGAAATGGAATATATGACCTCTTGTTGTGAGCATGCACAGTTTGGAGGAGTGGAAAATGTCGGTGAAATGGAAACTTACATCCACATCATGTTCACACTGTTTACAAAAAATGCTCACATAATTGATGATCAAACGAATATTGTGTAAAATGTATGGTATATTCAAAATATTATGGTGGATAATCAGGTCGAAGGTGTGCGTATTCCAACACTCGGCGAAATACCTCGACGCGAGGACAGGCACGTCCAAAACCTCACAGCGAACGGATCGGGGACGGCGGGGCGACCGGATGAGTCATCGATCAACTGGATCGGACCAACGGCCGAGACATGGCAGGCAAAAGAAAAGGGACGACAAAGTTGAAGGCGTGATTATTCTAACACTCGCAAGAATATCGAGACGCGGTCGTGGACTACGATCAGGGGCCGGCGTAGATAGGTGGAGGAGAACAAGAGCAACCGGGTGAGCCATTAATCAATGCAGTCGGACCAACGGGCGGAGAATGGCAGACAGAACCCCCCCCCTCCGATAGATGGCGCCGATCATGCACATAAACCAGGCAGAAGTGCACACGATACGTGAGCGGAAACCTGGGGATGTTGTGGTCCGGAATGGTGACATATAAACGCGAGCGTCCGTATGGCATGATAGTTAGCGTATTGGACAATAAAGATTGTGCTTTACTGGACGCCTTTTCGCTACAATATGGTATATTCAAAAAGGCATTTTCGTGCTCTATACGATCACACTACAATATCGCACTGTTCCTTATATATCTTGTTTTGTTGTCTCTGACGCTCTTCATAACAATAAATTCACTGTTGTAATACTCACTGATCCTATTCAATGGTTCGGTCTTCTAGAACAAATTCATAGGATCTGTAGAGTCTAGTTCAACATGTGAGCCTCTCAATTTCGTATTGCAAGAGGGAATACTGAAGATTATATCAAATGCAACTGGTGTTGCATACAGTAAATTGATAATTAACGAAAATAAACAACTTACAACCAAGTAGAATCAGTGAACAAAAATTAACCGTTAGCAATCGGTGTCTTAGAACGCAGTGACGGGATCAATTAAAAATCAGCGGTGTAGAAACAAACCAATCGAAATTCACCATAACTATAGGGAAACGTTGTGACAGAGATCACGTTAACACTGCACACTTTCGCACCTCTACAAGTAGGAGGGTGGTGTGATGGATAGTATAATGGCCTCCGGTCTAGCAATCGGGGGTTGTTGTCCCTGTGCCGCTGTTTTGTCTTCATATTACAAGCAGAATTTGCAATAGTCCAACTTCTTATTTCCTGGTTCAACCCAGAATAGAAGAGCGTCGATACTTGGCGGTATAACTATTTTGCGAAAGGCTATTAATCACACACTTGCCTCATTATCTCATAACAGTCGTTTGTAAGCATTAATTTATCGTTAATTGTGAAGCAGATTATTACTACATGAAAGTTTTAAAAATATATTACGTTATTCTTCATAGTTCGCATAGACATTTTGTATTCACCAACTTGTAACAAACAATTATGTTTCTTTCTTTTTTTCACAAATTTCCTTCAGGATAAAAGGACAAAATACAGGGTTTGGACATAGAGACTTCCATGCTGATTGAATAATTTGTGAGATGTTCAACTTTTCGACATCTTGGAGCCAATGACTAAGTGCTGTTAGGTTGTTGGTACATTGTTCGAACAGGCTTCGAATTTTCCTGTTTCACTGAATCCCCACAGATTCATCTTCACACTTTCCCATGCAAGTGTCATAAACTAATGACGAACTCCCCTACTGTTCAGTTTTTTGAAACCTTTCTGATGCTACCTTGATTGCAACTTAAGGCACTCCACCAACATGACTTTGTAGATAGCAAGTTGATACAATGTCATATATTCCGGTAGACTTCTGTCCATTATGTTAAATATTTTCTCTGTATTGCGCACATCCACTTTGGTTTCAAATTGTCACTGCGATATTTCTTATTACGTGTCTTTAACAGCTGGTTACATCATCGTTGTATTATATTATGATAATCATACATGTAATCTGATATTATTTACATTGGTCACACTCAACCGAATGTGTCTCATAGTGTTACGGATTAGTAAAACAGAGGTATGCGTATTCCGACTCTCTGAGGAATACCTTGACACGGTGGCTTTTTCGCTACAGTAGACGAATTGAACAATACGCTTAATACTAATAATAGTAACTCATCCTTTGCCATGTCGTGTGGAAATTGCCGCGACTGCATCATTCGGACTGTTTGAGGTCCTGAAACATTTGGAGATCGACTTCATTAGTCGTCCTGACACCGCCCGCATCGATCGTTTCAACGTTTTCCTGATGAAGGACGAAATTGTCAAGACTCTGTCTCATCCTATGTTCTTTCACTGTCTCATTCCCTGAACACACCTCCTCCACCTGGCCGTTTCCCGAGACACGCGCAGTCAGATCACTGCGCTCACTTTTCAACAGGCTTCACAAAGATCATTTATCATGCGAAACTTCCCCCAAACTAACCTTCATATTTCAGGCACTCCCTTCAACAACACAACACACAATGCATCAAATCTATACATAGAATACTGTGATTTGTGTTGTCTCACACATCCAAGAGTGAAATTGTACGTCTAGCGTATGTTTTCTTAGATGCCCACTTTTCATTAACGTTTCGGACTCTACAAGTCATGGTGGTTGGAGAGCACAGTTTGATCTATTATCACAGTGACTCGGGATTTCTGTCTCCTGTTCTTTCTTTTGGAGTCTTAGTGGGCTGGATACCCGCCCAGAGGGCACCAGGTTCAGTGCAGGTGGACGAACTCGATTATCACAGTCTAAGTTATTGTTAATAACTGCAACGTTCTTGTTTGCGCTACTCCCCAAACTACCTGCTGAGTGTTTCCTGAACAATTCTTGGTAACTTTTGTTATCGCAACTCTCTGGATCAGAATGCAGCCCCCGATCCAGACAACGGTATGTACTACTGGTGAACTTGAACAAGAACGAAACCTGAGTTCAGTGATTCTTTTCGATGTGAGCAAACCGAAAGTCTTTTCTGTATGCGAAGTCCGCGATCAAGTGTGGGTGACGTTTAATTTGAAGTACACTATATTTGTGTCAAAAAACCTCAGAAGTAGTAGCTTTCTAGAGATGTTATATCGGGCCACATTTGGTTTGTGTCATACTCCAACAATTTTGTCACTGCTGTTGATTGTTTGTAGTAGTGATATTTTTTTGATTACCTGTTAATGTTATTTTCCATATGCTCCACCACTTAAGTTCGTAGTAACTTCCGGTAGTTTGCTTGTTAGTTCATCGTATGCTAGTTTTGGTTTGTTCCTTCACGTTTATATCTCATTTTCCTGATCTAATTGTAATACATGCAGTCGACTGGTATGCCGTTTGTAGTTCAATTATTGAACAGAATAGACATGGCTCTCGTCGTGGAAGTGTTCCGAGCATTTACGCATATGTAACGCACAAAATCAGAATGTCTTCTGTAAATATCGAATTTGCGTTGGTTATTTTGTTCTAAAGTATATCCTTATTGTACACGACAACATAATTCACTGTGACATGACATAGTGGACAAGGTTAAGTTGCTCTACTTCGCTTCGATCAAAATATCTCGCAGACGCTTTTGTGCATTACATAGTGAAGACTATCGGCATTAGGTAGCCCTTTAGTTCCCAACTTCTGTCAGACCACGGCACTTATTGGCAAAATTATGAGTTAGTCATATGCCACTTTTCAAATTGCTCTCAGTGGTGCGGCTTAGTGCTTGTAACCTTACACGAAGTCCCACGAAAACTGGTCTCGGCGTCAGGTTATTAACCAGACAATGAACACCACCTAGACATACAAAGTGTGTATGGTTGATGGCCAAAGAGGATCTCATATTAATGGTCAGAGACATGAATGAGGACAGGGATGTTCGAATGGAACCACTTCACGCCGTAAGCGTCACTTCTCGTCCACAGTATGTCCATTGCTGCTCGTGCTTATCACAGCCGCAGTAAGCGCCGTAACTACGCATGTTCTCAGTAAACGATATGGCTCTTGCATTACAGAAAAACTTTTTCAAGTGCTCTGTGACCACAACATTGTCAACACCACATCGCACAATTCTTGCAATAGGTCGTTGATGTCTTTCGGTTTGCTAAGTTCGTTTCGTTACGATTATGATCGGCTCAACTAGGCAACAAAGTACGGACCATTTTGTAATCTTACGAGCATTCGCTGGTGATGAAACGTTCAGGTTAAACTGGGGTCCCAGGTCTGGCACATATTGCAACCGCTTGCAATCAACGACGTTCACCATGCCTCACAACCAACCTCAGGGATCAGATTAAACAGAAAGTTACTGATTCACCTAAAAACAGTGACGACATCGTGAAGTAACTCAAACCTGCCGATACCCATATCTCAAGATTCTACGGACTATTTGAAATTCACATAAACAACACATTCTCGTCATTATAAGCTTCAATCACAGGAGTTAAAACCTATAATCTAACAAGATTTCTCTGCAAGTTAATTCAGCTGACATTCAGTAGCAATCCCTTACGTGTATGCAGCCCCTCCCCGACTTCTTCAACAGGGTACGGAGCCGATATGCTGATAGGCAGTATGCAAGTACAAGAAAACAACAAGCTCTCTGTAGCGGTTATCGCAGATCTAGAACATATGTACACAAAAGTTCACTTAAAGCTTGAAGACAATATATCAGCAAGATGCGTCAATGGAATCAGCACTGTCAAGACAGCTGGTTGAAATATTTACGTGGTTCTTTGAAGAAACTACGTTCCAAAATTACCGTCTAGCATTGCGGCTGAGATACGTAGATGATACGTTCGTTGACGTTAACCATGAGGAGATCGACAGTTTCCAAATATTTAGCATTGAGATATTACGATAACTTTACTTCCTAAGAAAGTAAAAACTAAATCATCATTCTTGGATGTACTATTATTGCGATAACTTGACGATATTGTACCCGTGACCGACAAAAGCTTCTTGAGAGAAGTATATTGACACACTCATGCTTACGTGCACAGTTCCGGTTAACTGAAACGTTGCCGTACTCTTGAGGCCAACATTCCAGGTGCTTTTTACAACAGGGTCTCTGTGACGGTCATGCCTGTTTATCATGGACAAAAATTAGCCCTCGATTGCACTTGTACCTTCTATGTTTTAAACATTTGCTTGTTCAGAAATCTGGTTGAACGGAAAGGATACAGAAGGACACTCTAAACAAATGAAAGTATAACGTACACAGATTGCTCGCTCTCCTTCCCACTGTTCTATTGGTTAGCTTTGTCGTTCGCTCGGAAGTTGGTTTCATTCAATGATAGTATATTCCTCGTTTACTCACTACGTCATTGCAATCTGGTCCTGTGGGTTCGTTTGATTCCACAAAATCTATTTCAGACACTTTTCCTATGTTGTGCGAATTTTGCGCTACGTAGTGTAAAGCGACTAGAAATCACACTGTCAGGTCATCTCGATTTATAAACTTTGTGTAAAAACGTGTTCTGTTGTGAAGTAGCTCAAACGCAGGTCAAAGACAGTCAACGAAGTATCAGTGAACATACCATTCAAATGCAATGAACCAAATAGAATGATTTGACGATACAAGAGGATACTGCATTTCCAAGGACTGTGATGCATTTTTCACAAAAAAAATTACATGAGCAAACTAAGATGAGTCCGAATACTGGATATAGCAGCAGAATTGAGAGACGGCGGAAATACTGAAGTAGTTTCAAGTTAACTGATGAGTAGTCAGGGATTTGGTTTATTTCCAAGTTGAACATCACTCACATTTGATCGCAGCGTTCGCATTCAGATAGACTTTCCAGCCGGCCTCTTTTGATAAAAAGCAACAGACTCGAGTTTCGCTCTCATTAAGGCTCGTCAATAGTGCATATCCTTGCCACTTTGGGGAGTTCGTCGTCTATCTACAGTCGGGAAAGAAAATCCGCGGCGCAATTGCTGAAACCAGACACATGGTTGATCGTGAAGTCATATTCCTGTAAACGTAATGCCCATCGGGCTAATTTGCCTCTCGGGTCCCTCGCTGTCATGATCCACTCCAGGGGTTTGTGATCCGTCTCCACGTGGAACTGTTGACCCAACAGGTATGGCCTCCACTTGTCCAGTGCCCAGACGATTGCCAAACATTCCTTTTCAATAGTCGAATATTTCTGCTCCGTTGGAGTCAGGACTCTGCTGGCATACTCGATTACTCCTTCCTTTTGCTTGAGTACTGCCCCAATGCCACGGTCACTGGCATCTGTTGCTACGATGAACGTTTCTTTTGTGTTCGGTAGTTTCAACGTCAGTTGTTGCTCGTTCATCGCTTGTTGCACTCGCTTGAACGCCCTCTGGGCATCGTCGGTCCATTCAAATTTCTTGTCTTTTCGAAGGAGTTCGTACAATGGCGATGCAATGGAGTGAAAATTTTTCACGAACCGACTGTAGTACCCCGCTTGACCCAAAAATTGTCTCAGGGTTCGTTTGGAATTCGGAGCCACGGCCTCTCTAATTGTCAGTATTTTCTCCGGCAGAGGCTTGATTTCACCTTGACCCACCTTGTGTCCCAGTAACACCACCGATGATCGTCCGAGCTGTGACTTATCAGCATTGATCCGGAGTCCTGAGTTCTTGATGCGATTCAAGACAGCATCTATATGGACAGCATGTTCCGATTCCGTGTTGCTGTATATTACGATATCATCTCCGTATACCGCCACATTATCCAGTCGTTTTACCAGCTGAATCATCAGGCGCCGAAATGTGAACGGTGCCCCGGATAAGCCAAACGGCATGCGTTTGAACTGACACTGTTTTTCGCCTACCGTGAATGCGGTTTTCTGAGGATCCGAGGGTTTAATTGGTACCTGCCAGTATCCGGAGCGTAAGCTCAAAGCTGTGAACAACTTCGCCTACAGTAGCTTGTCAAAAATATCAGCGAAGGACGGCATTGGTACGACTGTATTCTGTGTTACCTCATTCAGCCGTCTAAAATCCACACAGAAGCGGTAATTCCCGTTGGACTTCTTCACCAGGAGAACAGGCGAGTTGTACGGACTGTTGGCTTCTTCGATACCATCCTCATTCAGCAGGTTCTGTATTTACCTCTTCAATTCCTCCTCAAGATGAACCGGTATCCCGCAGGGTCCGTGAGGTCGAATTGTTCCGGTTGTTGGTATTTCATGTGCAATCCAGTTACAAAATCCGGATCATCGTCATTCGTAAATACTTCCGCGTATTTCTCGATCGTGGACTGGAGCAAGGGGGCTGTGTAAATGGGGGTTTTAACCTTGCGTACCTGGTTGACGCTATCATTTCGCTGTCCTATGAGCGTCAGGAAGCCATACTTGGTTGACAACTTCTTGAGCTTCAAGTCAATCAAGGCATCTGTTGCTGCGAGGAAATCGGTCCGAGTATCGTTTGCCTGGTTTCTGGGGACACAATGAAGCGGTGCTTTACGATATGGCCACCGATACGTACCCCACATTCTTTCACACCGTCAACCAGTAGACAATGACCTCCAACCGTCCTAATCATCATGGATGTTGGTTCTAGGTTTTGCTTTTTTGCACGAGCAATCAACGAAATAGCTGTCCCTGTATCGATTAAACACTGTTCTATCTCTCTATCAACTTCAACCCTTGTATGTACGGCCCCCTTCTCAATCGTCTTCATTAATAGTTGGCCCGCCCTACAAAAAGAACAATCACGAATCACGTTATTTTTAGACCTCTTAGACCGCCGGATTGGGCAATCCTTCTTCCAATGTCCCTTTTCCCCACAGATGAAGCAGCCTCCTGGTTGATCGTTCTTCCGTGATGCTGTTCTCAAAGCAGTTACATCCGCTGTGAGTTGCTCCAATGTCTTCTGTGTTTCTTCCAGTGTCTTCTTGTCCGTATTGCTGTTTGAATCCACTGAAGCCACGGACATTACTGCCAACTCCCGCGTCACCTTCGCCAGATCGTCAAAGTCCATCGGCTGGGCAACATGGGCAATACGAACTTAGTCGCTAACCGCCATCGACAGACTTTCAATAAACTATTCCATTAACAACTGTCGTCGTGGTTCTTGATCCAATCCTGGCAGAGCCCTGTCCAGCAAACCTTGCAGAGTGATGGCAAACAAGCCTGGCCGTGCGAGCCTGGCCGCCTTGAACTGCCGCACGGCCTCCTGGCGGTCGGCCGGGCTGTCAAACGCAGCCACAAGCGCCTCCTTCTCAGCGGCCCACTCCATCTTTGCTGGACCTCTTTGCGCTGCGTCCAGCCTCGCCTTCGCCCTGCCCTTCACCAACGTCCGCAAGGTAGCCAGCTTTCCACGGTCGGTCTTGACTCCGACCACATCGACCACGTCCTCCAAGTCCTCCAGGAACGTCCGGACGTCACCATCTTCGAACGGCTGTGGCCAGGGAATCTTCATCCTCACGTTCGTCACGGTACCAGTTGTTGTGTCCACAAAAGACGCTTGGCCTGCGAGTTCGTTTATTGCGCAAACTTCCGTACAGGTCATGTCAAGTGGTTGGCAAACTCAAAAAGTATGCTGATTTTTTGGGTCTGGGAAATTGCTTATAAATAAAAGAAATGGGAGCGGTTTCAAAACATTGCCTTAGTTAGCGCAATCGGTAAATGACCTGAGTCTCAAGTCACCTTGTCATCTGACAACAAGGTAGAAATAAGCCCAGAATAGAAGTGGGCCAATCGTACTTTAGTTCAATATGCACTACTTCGCTTTTTCGGGGTATGAATTTACTGTCTGTGCTACATAAAAGATCGCTGAGAATAAAGAGAACGTATTTATTAAGCGGAATGTGAAAGTGCACTCATATAACGTTATAAACGTCGCTGACACAGAAAATTAGCTTAGGGGTTAGAGAAAGGTCACTGAAAGGTGAATCTACCGAAACTGTGTTGTTTTTCGATTTGTGCCACAGGGCTACGCGAAATGCGGACGAACAACCGGACGAAAAACGTCAATAGGACTCTCTTATTAAACCAGATACAATAGGCAACTGTGAGTTGTGAAACTATTTCGTACATCTTATCGCAGGCGGTCCAATGAAATCCCCACTTCATTACACAACTCCCGCTTAGAAGGGTACCGTGACGAAGGCCTTTCGGTTTTGATGCGGACAACCGTGGGCAGCCAACCTCGGCCTGGTGTGGTTCATGCACTAATAATCGATATCCGGCCAGCCTGCTATCGGCACGGAACTTCCAGGATGCCGCAGCTAAAGGAGCACTCATGGTCACGTTTTTACCGCGCTCCCACTCAAGTGTCTACTCTAAAGGAGTCAAAACGAGTGCAGAAAGGACGTTTGAACATTCCAGGTGATGCGTCAGTGGAACGTTTGCGAGTGGTATGAAATGCATAGTCGAAGACTGTTGCACCGGGGGATGGTGCTTTATGCGTCACACTGGTATCAGACGAACACATGACAAAAATGAAGCGAAAGCGGCTATACATTTACGCAGGGATAAATGACGTACTCGTGTGAATTGCGTAACAATGAAGAACGTTTTAATAGAGCAAAAAAGAACGAGCACGCACCTCTGTTGTTTTGCAACGTTTTCTGTCTTCTTCGTTTTCTTTTCCATTTTACGATAACGTTGTTGCATGCATTACTATTGTTCTGTGGAACACTTTGGCTAGTCCACTTTGTTTTCAAAACGAGCACTGCTCGAGGATGACCGCAAAAACCTCAAGAGTTTCATAACAGAATCACCTCAACTACTGTCGGGAACGTTATCGATCAAGGGTTGGGTGTGCCTTGCAATGAAACCATAATAAGCGGGCTTGAGACGGCCGATGGGTACAGTTTTGCATTTGCCTGAGAAATCTGTGAGGTACACGCGGTCCTCTTTTAGAGCATCTCGAAAGGTCCTTCATAAGGGCTTTCGAAAGAACATCGCCCTTACGAAGACGTAGTTGCTTTCATAGAATGTATGGGAGACAAAGCCTTGAGATTTTGTTGTCGGGTTTCTGTGGAACGGAAACAATGCATCTTTACGGCCTAAGGAGCGTCGTACCTAAAGTGGTTAATGGTGGTGGAGAAGTTATTCTCAGGCAAACATAGCGGTTGACAGTTAAGAAGCTCTACGCTGGAAACGTGAAGGTCGATTTTCAGGGCCTCACGGACACTTGGTAGAACCAATGGCAAGACTCTTGTCCAGTTGAATGCTGCTTTCAGTTGTCTGTAAAAGAGCTCATCCATCTAATTTGCACCTGTATGATAAGCAGCATTACAGGGGCGGCGACATTCTCAGATATGATGCCTTTCCGCCAAACACCAGTCACTTTCGAACTGCGAACCACGGTCGGTTTTCACAGCATCGGAACAACAACGCATCACAACTTAGCGTCCGACGAATACTCGCATGACCGTTTCGGCAGTAGCCTTGGGTATCGAGACGGCCCCGGGTTACCGAGTGAAGTGACCATTAGGCGGTAGCAGAGGGCCAATGATGTCGATGTGCATACTCGATGGAGGATGGGAAATGGAAGAATACCGACCCATTGATGCTGTTACTTGAGGGTGAATTTTGGGATGATGATGATGATGTTGATGATGATGATGATTATGATGATGATGATGATGTTGATGGACTAAAGGAGCGCATGCCCACTTTCTGACGTCATTTTACACACTGGACAAGATCTATCTGTCGGAAATGAGCTTGGTAGTGGTCCGTATGTCAGAATTGGCATTGCTATATAGTATGTGAAGCACGTCGTCAAAAAAGGGTCGGAACTACTGAACGAGGATGCACGGCGGAAATGTCTCAAAGAATCGTTCCTGCAGATGCAGGCAAAGGTCACTCCACGAGACTTGGGGATGACTGCTGGCAAGGGGCGTGAAAATCAGTTTCCAAATGCTGAGCGCCGACCACGGCGTGTAAATCGACTGAGTAGTGACGACCACGTGCCAATACTGGAGAACCAGCATCAGCTGCAAGGTTGTCGTAGCCAGAAGCGTGGAGTATATCTGACGAAAAGTGGGACACGAAACTTAAATCTCGAACTTTGGGGAGCGGATATCTACCGGGTTTATTGTGGAACATGCCGGAAATGATGAACGGCCGACTAGATAACCAACCACTTACAACCAAACTTGCTTTATTTTGTTTCTGCCGAAACTGGACATTAAGAGATTAGAATGAGTGATCTCCAGAGACTTCCGACGTGCTACTCAAGAACAGCGAAAACTGCGACGTGTGACGCGTTAACAGCTACACCTAATTCGACGGCTGAGTTTAAATGATGCAACATGAAGGCGGTGGCTAAGGCACCCTAAGCAAAGTCTAACGATTCCTCAGCTAACGTTTTAACTGGCGTGGCGCTGAGTGGATCGGCTAAAAGGTGCGTCTGTAATAAATGACCACACCGTTAAATAGACAGATAACGGTGAACGTTACAGACTAGGAAGTTCTCGAACTTCTTTCATCTTACAGAACGGCGATTAAATAACTCGTTGATAACACAGCTTCCTATAAACCCTATTGCGGAATGACCATAAATATTTCCACACTAGTCAACGGTCAAAACAAATGTTGTTAGTGTTTCGAAAAGTTGTGACAGATGAATCTGGCGTTCTTCTTCAGAAGCGATTGCGACTAGTAAGTGGGCAATGTAGGGGTGGATAAAATCCCAACCTCGCCTGAGAACGTCGATAAAAAGTTAGAACGTTTGTGCAGGGTTACGAAAACTAAACGACATCGGAAGACATTCAGGTAAATCGAATCGATTGACGACTGCTGCCTCAAATGACATTCGTCGGCAGCCGAATTCTGGTGATAAGCACACATCAGACCGGTTTTTGAGAACACACTGGCACCGTAAATGCTAACCGTGGCGTTCCGTTTATGAGGAATCCGTTACCGATCGGATATCTTGGCATTACATTGGCGCCAGTCTCACGACATTTTAGATACCATGTGGAGTGGTCAGACCAAGAAGTTCCTGGGTGGGCGGATGAGTCGAAGTTCGAGCATGTGACCAAACTTGGCCCGAGCCATTTTCATCCTATCTCGTATTAGACTGCGGGCTTTGGCGAACACCGTCTGTCCAGTCGTCACTGTGCGGTACTGTGTGAAATCTGACGGCAGGCAGAGTTGAAGGCTGGTGGAAAACGGTCCGGATCTTATTGACGAGGAAATTGGGGGAATTCAGTGTAAGGATATGCACAACGCTAACGAAGAGGGTCAGTCGCCAACAAACGACTGAACAAGTTGTGTTCAACGCAAACAGCACCATAAAACATAGCGTGCGAACGATCAACCGTAGGGCATCTATCATGTAACCGTTTCTAACTACCTAGGCACCATATGCAATTATAGATTTCGAAACTATTCAAAAAACCTACTCTAACCAAGCCAACGAAATTTTAAGGTCAATACACAACACTCGTAACTAACTGAAATATTAGGAAATAACAAGCAACAATAACATACAACAAATTACATCTTATTACTGGTTTGCAGATCACTACGGTTAGCATCAGGAAATAATCCATTGCATAACTACATCTATTCTCGATGTTGAGAATAAAACCTGTTAGATTGTGCACTACGTTTAAGAATAAAGCAACGTAAATTGAATTTCCCTTCCTGCAACCTCAACATTTGATGAACATATATAATTTAAGAATAAGTTATGATCTGTCCATAAATCAGAGATATTTTCCAACCTGAGTCCGGAAGATTCTTACCATTTATACAACAAAATATGTGACTTGACACATTCGAAAAGCTATCTGTGGAAATAACTTCACGCGAAATCAGGCAGACAAAGCAAGCGAAGATGAAGTTTTTCGTGTTATTTTATTATAACGGATAACAACAGCCGGCACAAGTACCATCGAAGTTCATTTTAGTGCATCTGCAAATAGTGTCAAATGTTCAGTACCAGTCTTTATCACTGAACGAGCCAGTACATTGAATATAAGATGGTCTGTCAAAGGTATATATCTGTAAAAACAAGTTCCACATTCCAATGAATATTTCGACAAGCTCACAATCTCCATTACCAAGTGATATTGTTTCAGGTTGTCTTTTGTTGATCAATGCACTCTCCGGTGGTGTATGACTATAAACAGTCTGAAGAAACAGATCCCAAATGACATGGGCCTAATAGCCACAGAGTAGGCCATATCGATTTTGCCAGCTTTGAACAGTTTATTTGTCTTTCAGTCCTCTGCAATTCCAAAGAAAAGAAACTTAACCATACGCGACCCAGATGAGAAAGCTAAGCAAGAAGCAAGGACTCACGGCACATCGCATCACCAGCAGTATGGATTGCTCCGTGGAAGTCGTACATCAACCACTGTGTCACGTGGATGCGTGCAACCTGCTACAAAATATTTTCGCTAAGTTACGTCGGTGAACTGGACGTAATGAGGTGCGAACAGAGTGCGGCACAGTGGACAGAAGAAGACCGAAATGTTCAATCAGTGCTCCTATTGCGCGTTATACAGAACGTCCTTCTGGACAGCTGAGACGAACTAGTGTAGAAACTACCATGAATCTGTGGCTTCTCAGCAATCATATGGCAAACCATTGGCCGATTCTGATTACAAAAATACATTATGTTTTTCAACAACTTTTCATTGATGGCTGGAGTGATGACCAGCAGAAGCACCTGTGGTAGCAAGCAATAAATAAATTGGACGTTAGTTAATGACGGGGCACGTTATGTGTGTGAAAATCAAAGGGGGAATGCTTGAACCACGTTAATGTTCAGTTATTCAAACGTAGATTTTCTGGTGCGGTGTTCTGGGTGACAGGTTGAGTGAAATTCGTAATCGTTCCCCACATAAGCGGTGAAGTTTGGGTTAACCATCCTGCAGTCGGTGTGCATGCAGTGAGCAGTGCAGTGGTCCTCAACAAAATTCCCGATTACAAGTTCACTTGTTCTGGGAAAGCTGTAGCAGGTGTGTCACACATGGTGCTATCAATTTAGAGGTACACACGACAAGTACGTCATGGAAACGCCCATCTGATGGTCGCAGCTTCTTTCATTTCAAGCAGGAGAGCACGAATATATTCCTGTGCACTTGTTGGCTATGTCCTCATGTTGTAAATATTAATTAGGGACACGGGTGAATGTTGACGAACACACTGTCCCAACGTGGGAAACATTTGTAAACTGAGGATCTTGAACAACGTGAACTACTTTGTATCCATTTGTAAGGAAGTTGTCAAGGCATGTTTTTAAACCAGTGAATTACATACGACGAATTTCGGAAATTTGCGAATGTTGAATTGGACATGGTCTCTGCCATTAACTGTGCGTTGTTCACAATGTTGCGGCGTTTGTATCAGTTGTCTCGAGTTCAGTCTTAGCTGAGGATGCAGAGGGTGAAGTTCATCCACTAATACACGGAGGGTTGCTGGGGTCAATTTCTTTTCCACTGCGGCTCTTTGGAGTGCTTCTGTAATCGCAAGCATACTTGAGACATCTGACTTAAGAACATTAACAGGGCAGAACGACACACCAGCACAAATAACCACCGTCGAGTTCACGATAGAGCCGTCTTCAATTAGACCATTAACCCCAGATTTGCCGACAACCCTGGTATTTCAGTAAGTACTTTGACGGAAAAACCACAAACCACTTCATAATATACAGAGCCACAGGAACGTCTGCGAACAATAAATCGATGAATATATGTATCTCACTTCACCGACTGACAGTCTACGATAAGTTTACTTGAAGCCACAATGAATGGAGAAAACACTGTGCACTCGGATGTTAGCGTATGAAGAACAAGCCATGTTGACGTAGTTTTCGACCAACCGCGAATAGGCATAGCAACAAACAATGCCAGCGACTGTCCATGGTGATTAGCTCGAAATTTCAGTCGGAAGAGTATAAACGAAAAATCATTAGAAAGCAGATCGGAAGATTTAAGTTAGAATAACAAACACCTAAATGTACGGTGGAAATCCAGCCAATAATTCAGTTATATGTTACAACTTTTTAGCAAACATTAACACGATTGGCGTTACTAGCGCACTCATGTGACAACCGTGGCATTTGAGTGCGGTTGTGTATTGAAATACACTCACATACGTTGAGGATTTGTGTTGGCACCGTGTTTTTGCTCCAACCCATATCGAGTAGAGGACTGTCACTTTTGTCTGTTTTCAAATTGATCTAATCAGTACTGCACAAAGCATTAGAGTACATCTTCAACATTACACCTAGTCCAAGAGTTGTTCTCAAGAAATTTGTTAAAGTCAACGTAAGTTGCGTGAGAAATAGAAAATGAAATTGAACACATTTTTTTCATTCTTTCAGCTGAATGAAATCAATGTTTAAGTCGTTTGCGTTCAGGATTAGTTTGTTAACTACACTCCGGCAACCAAATACTAAACTGGCGGTCGATAAGCAGTCATAATTTGTATACATGGCAACATTTAATCAGCACAAATGACAGCAGGGGTTTGTGGACCCTCGACAACTTGGTCTGAGATAGTTCCGGATTTGGCTTCATTTTGACTATATACTAATTATCGAACGCCTTAGGGTTCACTCCTTGCTTGAGTTTTAATCGTTATCGACTAGTGTTTTATATCCACTATAAAATCTGTACGTTGAATTGGGGTCTACAGAGTTGCGTGGAGAGCAAACGTTGGATAAGTAATGGTTTCGTGGATGCATTACGACAGACATCCCAAGAAAATCACGTGGACCGACCGAAAATTTAACACACCCCGGTTCTATTGTCAACACCTTCAGATTCTGAAACAGCTGAACATACTAGCCGTGTAGATGTTCGCTAGTTTTTCAAATCCAAGAGATTTCTACTATAGACTCCTATCTAGCCTTTCATTTGTTCCTTAAAAACTTGCCATTGAATGTCCACGCGATAAAAGTTCCTCCGATCACGCAGTTAAATGAACGTAAAAATGCAGCATAAACGTTTTGTAACATTCGTGCAAATCAATAAGCAAGCGGTATCTGTGGTCCTTAGTGCAATCCAGGAATTGGAGGAATAAGATGTGTATCGTCGAAGTGTGTTTATCCTTGATTAGTGTGCACGACTCCGATAGAAACGAATTTGAAGCTCAAGGTTTGTGGAACAACAAACCGTGTATTTCGAGAATAATTGGACAACAAAAAGACAACCAGACTTATCTTAGTCCGAGGCCAGCAAGTGCAAGAAACGTCTAAAAAGAGCACACAAGCAAACGTTCAAACAGCAAAAAGATGCGTAACTCTCCAGAAACCCCATCTCCCTTTTAGGAGTGCAAGATCGCCAGTTTAAACCAAGCGATGTTAGAGCAAAACAAACAAGCAACAAGCCGTTAGATGTGGGATATGTTGCCCAGAAACGTGGGCCAATTGCTGCGCACGACGCACTATATGATTGGAAGAAATCGCGTCGAGATATCTCTGACACAAATAGGAATAAAGGAAAATATTAGGTGTAGCCAGGAGCTACAAAACATTTAAATTTTCATGGAACAATGAAACATTCCCGTCGTTATGGTTAATTCGGTGAGGCTGGTAAAGAAAAAACATTGTGGTTGGAGCGGTATTAAGAGACAACATACCAGATATGAGAAGGTAAAATGGATGCCAAAATAATTTGGTTTATAAATAATCTAGGAAGTGAGTAACGCTACAAAATGGAGGCAGAAACGTTGCAGCACTGATGTGGCAAACACAATATTGTACAAGAACAAGATAAGAGGCTCCTCAATGACTCATATGTTGTGGGTCGAATGCCAGTGGCATATTGAGCTTCTGTTACTGGTAAATCGTGTCTGAAGTGAAACACATCAAACACAACCGAGAATCAGTTGTAATGGAAAATTCTCAAGACAACCTCTTGCCTAACATCATGATCGCTTGTCAAGAACTGTTATTTTCAAGTATTTTCTTACAGTATTACATCGATGACCTGAAAATACGTTGATTGTGTACAGTGAGACTGTAGAACCGAAATACATAAATCGGTGAATCTCCATTGAAAATATACGACTGTTGCTTTAACTCATAGCTGTTGGTTCAGAGTAGTTGTCAGTGTGCACCGAACAAATTATATTCAACACCAGATTTTATTCTCAACAGCTGTTATTACATGGGAGCAACAAAGTAATTCTGTATCCAATAACTTGTTAACAAAAATTGAACAAAATAACGTAGTATGTTGGGCGCCGGTTAAAGCGTGAATTTGCTAGGCCATTTTGCTTCTAGCTCTCTTCCGGCTTCAGAACATGCCCGACAAAAACGGGCACGTTAGAGTCGCAAATTAGGGCGACAAAGAATGGATGGTCCACACGAATCACTGGAGAGGGTTGATAACATATCACAGCGATCATCATTCCGGTAGCGGCGGCAGCTGTGGCACCCTCCTCGTCAACCTGAAACATATTGCGTGATAATCGATCAGTGAAGGCACATTTTGGAACATCGTTCTGCACTTATTTAGACAGCCACACGACTCTGTTGTTACTGAAGTCATGCACCACCTGGGCTACAGGACCTTGTCAGTTGCCCACTGCAGGTGGTAAGGCATGTCAACTGTTGGAGTTGTTGTCATTGACGTTTGGAAGTTGAACGTTTACTCATCGGAGCGTCGTAACGAACTGGTTAAACTGCGTTTCTAATGTCGGTACGCAAACCATAGTGTTGTCTGTGAATATCAGACTGAGTGACCAAACATATACGGAAATCTCGGAAGCATATAGGGAAATTGCCAAATTTTTATGAGATACACTCCCTTCGAATCAATGCTCTTCACCTCCCACAATTACAAATATCAGTCAGGTCGACCGAAAGTTTAAGCTTTGGTCTGAAAAATAGCCTAAGTTTGGGACGGCGATGCAGAACTGAGAGCCGAATAAAAACTCGAGTTGAAACCGTGAGCATTTCGAAACGTCTTGTTAAATATAATGCAGTTGTTTGAATCACAGGCGTTAGGTTACACAGCACACAAGAAGTGCATACAACTCACTTCCAGAACTGCTTTGTGGAGTGCATCAGAAATGAACAGATTATGAGTGCTGCACATTTTGGACAAATCGGCCGAGCTTGTGAACACCATTCGCATTCCGCAAGCTTCAAGCAACTTTTTAACATCCATTGGATGCTTTGCAGCCAGTGTAAATCTAGGCATATGTAACTCACACTTCGCTTTATCAAAGTCCATGGCTAAGACAGCACTCAATTTTCCAGGCTGACGTAAATGGGATAATAATCGAGGAAGTCCCTTCACATCATTTGGTAGTATAATCAGCATAGACCAGCTGTGAAGTGTACGGAAGGAAATCTAATTAGTGGATTGCAGTAATCAGTAAATTTTCTCCGACTTATAACGAACAACACAAAAAAACTCACTTAGTACCTCTAAACGGCAACTTAATAGCCTGGGCTTCATATTCAGATAATTCAGCCATCTGGTAAGTGGCTTCACTATACATCATTTGAATTTTTTTGGTTGATCCGTCCAAACAGTGAAAATCTTCCTGTGTGGTAGCCTCCTTAATAAATGCGTGTTCCCATGACCCTAAAAACCGGTTAGAAAAAAATAAACCTATCTGAATAAGGACTACCTCTGAAGTATAAAGCGTTTATAATTGCT
This sequence comes from Paragonimus westermani, assembly GCA_008508345.1. Classification (NCBI taxonomy): domain Eukaryota; kingdom Metazoa; phylum Platyhelminthes; class Trematoda; order Plagiorchiida; family Troglotrematidae; genus Paragonimus; species Paragonimus westermani. Next base: position 5,379 of record QNGE01001106.1, on the reverse strand, counting down.
AAAACCATATTAGCAGAAACCCCACCAGGAGGAATCAGGTCAACAACTTTGTTTTGCGTATTTTCTGCCACCCAATGGTTCATATGCTTCCTCTGAGCTTCAACGTTGCCCAGAGAACTGATCTACGCAAGAAAGTGATTGAACTTAGCCAACGGAGGGCAGCTTATCTCACCACATCTGTTGCTGCTCTGTATTGTTTGCACAAGGTTTGTGAGAATTTCTCATTGATTTTCGCATTTTTCAACAAAAACAAGCGGTTCGCCAAAGAAATTTCGATTTCCTTTGGCGTTTCAAAATATTTCAGAAAGACTGGCCCGATTAGCATATGCGCATCCTCAGCTGGCACGTGGCTTGGAATACGTAGAGTACGATGCATTTCTTGCAGTGTTTCACCATCTGCACCGGCCATACACATCATACTGGCAAGGTATATACTTAACGGGCTCAGAAACACATTTTCCAGTTTACCTACACAGTTCGTATCACCCTGTTTGGTTCGCTCACCTCCTTGTTCTTCGATCACTTTGTCATATAGATTAGCAGCAAATTCGGAAAAGGCGGCTTTAACTGCCGCTTTATCAGTCATGTTTACTCCGGGAATACGCTCGCCACTTCTGTTGACCGTCTACATTTATACAGCCAACGTCCTTGAGCCTATTGATTAAGCCTACATTGTAACAAAACCAATGACAGCTGATGTATCTATTGATTTTTGAACCTATTTAATTGGCTGCGCTTTCTATGGGTTTTTAGCCGAACATTACAGACGTGATGGACTTGAATGTGTTGTGCAACCTGGCTGCCTTGACTACCGCTTCAGCTGAGCTTCTTACAGTAGACGATGGCTACGTTAAAGGGAATCGATTTAAAAACCACTTAGGCTCACAGGCAACATCGTTAGCTACCAGTGAATATGAACTCTCACATTTTGTTTTGCAATACCGACACCGAAACAAAGACAACCGCACAATCACATTTTGCAAACCTTGTTAAGACTTCACAGTGTATGTGATTTACATTGTGTGAACAGTGATGTAGGCACGCGCAATCCTTGTCTAAAGATAGATCGGATACCACACAACTACACTGAAGGGACTCAATTCCGCCTTTGTTGATGCAGATTAAGGCTATGGTTTCCGGTTATCGGGATATGTTGATCTAATTTTCGTGGCTATCGTGATTTCAGAGTTGATCTTATCCACAGATTGACCATCGTAGTTGGATGCCCGTCTCACGCTGAAACAATTGATTATCCCTCTAGTAACTATTTAACTTTCTTGTCAGCCAGAAATACTGGTATATATTCAACAGTTTGTAAACACACTAATTACAAACTATTGCCCGACGAAGGCAGACTTTTTGTGGAGATCCGAATAAACTGAGGCGTTTAAGAGGGTCGGCGAAGACGACTACATTTTACGTTCAGTAATTTTCAAATAACTTATGCTTTGTCGGCTTAGAAAGGACAAACAGATATTAGTTAAGACTCTTGAAGCGCACATTGCAGAGTTAATCACGATGATTACAAAATCTGCGAAAATATAATCACATATTTGCGATAAAATGGTTCTAGATTGTCAAGTTCCTTTCATCAGTAACACCATCACTCACAACCACAAAATGACCAGGTGTTTAGACGTTATCGTTCGATTGTGTATAATTTGTGATTGGTCGTCAACATGGCTGCTTCTGATGGAAGTGGACGTTGGTACAGAATTTGGTTATGTCAGGAACACTCTCAAGTGAGAAATACCAACGGTTACTCCGTTATTGAAATTGTTGACGGAGCATACCAACTGCAGAAGAATGTGGCATTCGAGTTTGATGATGTTCAGCGCTCATCAGTCAGTTATGTGTTTTATCATTCACTTCCGTTGTCAACATTGTTTCCACCAGAACAACTTGATGAACACAACTAGATTACTGATTCAGTCGATTAGTAAACTAACGGATTTCGCGAAATAATGACCTCTCACTTCTTAATTCAGCCATGAATGTGTAATAGATAAATGCACATAATACCCCCAAACGCAGAAAGTGCTGCATCAGCTGGGATACGAAACAAGTTTGGTTGGAATCGCACACTGCTTGTCCTATTTGAGCATACTGATCTGCGGTTGGTTCGAATCCAGCCGAAGTCTAGATTTTTCGCCTTTGGGACTCTCCTGTCTAATCACATCTGCTACACCACATGTCAATAATGTTTACGGTTTGCTGATGCCAGCAACAAAAGAATTCCTTAGGAGCAAAGTTTACACTGAAGCGGGCAATATCATGGGATACAAGCTTGTCAAACTATGTCTCAACATTTTTTGCCACACAAGAAATGGCAGTGATTGCCTGACATCACTTTGAGGAACGCCACTGATTTACAGCGTCCATCGAATACCGACATGTGCAACCATTTGAAGTGCGTAACCCGTTCCAGTACCGTGTCTTCCAGTGGACGAGGTCGCACTTCGTTTTACATCTGTTGTCGTTGTGGATTTTCATTCAAGACACATCACCACGTGGGGCGAAAATGCAGTAAAAACCGGCCAATCGTCTACCCACCTCCCATTCTCTTAATTAAGAAACATTTGATAGCAGGCACATTTTCCAACCCAGCAATTCAGCTGCAATTGCCTGAGAAGGGAACGAAAAGGACCTTCGATAGGATACAGTTACGAAATGGATCCTATATGATGTCCAACCAGTTCAGATGAAATGAAACGTTACGTGCAACCACGTTTTCACGTTTGTGAAATTAATATAAGACACATATCAATCTCAGTTTCTAAATACGATCTGTTTGTTTGTTGTCGTTTCTGCGTTGACCGCAGAAAAACACACTGAGCGGTTTGTAGGTGTGAAGGAAAGGACGACAGATCATAACTTATGAGAACTTGAT
>QNGE01001105.1:174373-188250 GCA_008508345.1 Paragonimus westermani | reverse complement strand
GTACCCCCGTGCCGCATGCCACAGTACCTGCTTCACGAATGGCCTGTGTGATCTGGGTCCAGCGGCAATCAGGATCCTGGAAGTGAGAACCACTAAGACAGATTTCTAAGCTGGTTTGATACTTATGCCTTGCTGACGGTATAGTCAGTTTCCCAACGGCCAATCCTTCCTGTCGGTGGGGTCGTTGCTCGGAAAAAGCGAGCATGAAACGTCAACGTACCAGCGCATGATCTGAATCTAGGTACGTGCTCCAATAAGAACGACAGTCCTGAATGGAACCCCGCCACCTATAACTAACAGCTATGTGGTCTATCTGAGACCAGGTCTGACTCAGAGAGGGAGGGCGCCAAGTATAGCAATGACGTACACGGTGCCTAAAACTAGTGCTGGCTAAAAACAGCTTATGCTCAGCGCACAGCTGCAATAGTCGCCCGCCATTGTCCGATCGATGTGATGCTATCCCAAACCTGCCACCTAGACGAGATTCGGCTTCACCAAGGCGGCCGACCTGGACGTTCATATCTCCGGTCAGAACGACTATATCAGAACCACGTGTCGACCGGAGGAGAGCGGCCAAATCCGAATAAAGACGTCATTGACGCCGATGTCACTACAGTTAGTTGGAGCATAAACAGACAATGAAAAGATTTCTGACGGTTTTGCGTCTAGAACTGACCCTAACAGAACCTGTGCAGCGGACCGCACAAAGTCTACTATTAACAGGAATCCAAACTATCAGTGCGGTTGCGGCCGTCGTGCTGAGTCTTATACCTACTCCAGCTTGACCGGTAACGGCGGCCGGAGAGTCACCTGAAGTGTATAACACGTGTCGGATAGAAAGTGCGGGTGCTGTTAATTCCATACGTTGACTACTGTCGTGGATTCTAGTCTCTGAGATACAGCAAACATCAATATGTAGCGAATCTAACGTTCGTGCGAGAGCATCCTGTTGACCTATCTGTTTTAGAGTACGAACGTTGAAGGTACCTATATTAATTGTGTTCTAGGTCGAAGCACAGCACGAGGGATGTCTGAGACTGAGTGGCGGGAGCTGAGACTTATCGGCACAGTGTTACTCTGATTAATTGTATCTGCTGTGGGGCCTGCAGAGAAGTTATTAGAATTGGGAATCGGGAGGTGCCTGAGAGCTAAATTTGATAAGACAGTGGGGGAGGGGTCAGCAGTAGCATGTTTCGCCTATCCACCCTGTTGTATGCAGCAGATAGGGCGACCGGGTTTATACTGCGAGACGGCCGATGCAGTATGGAATTGTTGGTGTTGTGGGGGTTCATGGTTGAGATACTGCCAAGACGTCCAGACCAAGATAGGAGAACGATTAGGGTTCTCAACCAAAGCCTTTGGCTCAATAGCTTGTACCGCAAAGCAGCGGGTGGGTGGCGGTTAACCAGAAATGGTACGTTATTCAGAAAGAGATGTCAACCATCTTTCAACCCCCAACCTGGAGGACCAGGAGATTGTGGTTTGCCAGAACTCTACCTATTGTTCTGCTTGGTACGAGTAACTCTGTCCAGTTTAGCCCAAAAGGTCAAGCACACATTCACCCATTCTATTAAAACATTAAATGCTTAGATCTACACAATAACTAAGGAGAGTACATGACTGATCGAATTAAATTCAGTGCAAAATTTCACTTCATTTCTTTTGTTGAGTGCCAGGCTGTAGTTAATTGTAATTTGAGATAAATCGCGAGAAACTAAGTGTACTGAACACCGCTATGAGAATAACGTCATACATCTTAAAGATTGACAGAACTAGCAATAACATTTCTTCACTTTGCACAGTGACTTTTTCGCATTACCTTTCAACTTTTCATATTGTGTACAGCGACCTCGCTACACCACAGAATTGGTGTACATTGGTGTGCAATTCTGTTTGTTCGCCTATTCGCTTGACTATACTACACGGATCATTCATCCGATTTTCGGCCCCGTAGTACCACGAACTTCATCGCAATTCAACAGTCCAAGTTAACTTCACAGCACCTTTGCCTGTCAGGCGTTGTTAATTTAGAATATTGTAATGATAAGCTCGAACACTAATAAACACCTTCTGTGAGTCTAATTATTTGATTTCCTAACTCGGTTCACTTCCATTCGTCTTGGTATCACCGATAGGTTTGTGAGGTACGCCTGCAATTAACTGAGTTATTCAGTAGTCCGTAATTGATAACCATAATTCATTCTTCGCAAAACAGAACTTCGTGCAGATACATACATTGCCTATATAGGTAAACGATGGTAAGTTGCCTGGACCAGAAACTTTATTTCGATTTCTGTTTCATTTTATTCGGGAAATCTGCCTACGTGGAGGGCCCGAGGACACAAACTACTTTACACAGCGTAGGTAAACGGTTTAATGTAGTCCAGAGGTGGCTGAACCATAAACTGAGATGATCCACTACGCTGTCCAAGCAGTTTTGTGGTGTGTGTGGTCGGATCCTCTGTTCAGCAGGTGAGTTCATCAAAGTCTGTCCGTTCAAGTCCTGTGACCCAGTTAGTAGCAAATGGTACACGCGAATTCCGCATGTAGCACGATCCACTCATTCTCAATTGCGCGTACTGATTGTAACGGTTCTTCCGTAAGTTATTTATTACTTCACTCCTCACTGTGACTGAAGTGATCAGCCAACGGCCGACTTACACAAATAAGTCTAGGTTAGTGTGCGGAAACCTCCTGGATTATTTCCTAGTGAACCAGTGGCAATCGCTAGATACAGGCCAAATGCGTACTTCCCCGTAGCTCAGTCTGGTGTTGATATGAGCAACTTGGTGGGACAGAAACCAACGTAATAGTCAGGCGGGCTCAAAATTTGACTAATATGCATTAGTTGGACAGCTCGTTTATTCCCAGTCGTTTCAGATGTTTCCCGGGCGCACTACCAGGGCATCTGAACGCTTTTGTTCACACTGTTATTTTGTGATTGTGGGTACAGAGTAGTAAATACAAAACGACAATACTACGCTCAACCCCTTTGTTGCCGCTCACTTTGGTGTGGTCTACATAAACGCAAGTCTGTGAAGAAATGAAGATATAGCCCGGCTACTTCATTGCGTTTTGGGGGTCACAAACTAAAATTAAGGACAGCCTTACTAGGGTGTTTATGTATGTTAGCATGTCCACATTATCGAGAACTGTCAGCTGATGTTCTCTCTGATTTGTTTGGTGCATTTTTAATGTACGATTTCAGATTCTTTCATTAAAGAATTCGCGACGGAAATTAGGACTTCATCTCATAAATCAACGAACCTAAGTTCTGATGACAATCCTGTACTATCTCAAACATTCGGATGTGGATGTAAGGCCATAGAAGTGCCGAAACCACCAATACTGTTTGGCTAAAAGAAAGTAACTTTCGGCGACAGACTCTTTCAGATATATTGTCATCCATAGCAAGTACTGTGGAAAAGTGAATGATGATTGGGGAGTTTGTGGTTGCAAATTAACTAAGTACCAGACAAGGTCACTAGCTAAACGACAACCGAACTTGGCCATCGGTGATCAACGCTAATCACGCAGAGTCTAAGGAGCAGGTAAGATTGGCTCACTAGTTAATTGATCCTGTTTTGTCGTGTAAGCCTCATCGTTTGTAATGCCTGTTTCTCAGATAAAAAGTCCCGGTAAAATAGCTGGCTTGCAGTCATCTCGGCTAACAGCAGAAACGGATAAGACCTTTCGCGATGAAGTTACCAGGATTTGAAAAATGGTTCAAAACACCGGTTCCTTGCCTGTATCGAGCATAGGTGTTCAATTGGACCAGGAGTGTCGAACCGATGTTCTCTGTTCTAGAGAAGTCACACCATGCGTGGCTGTTTCCTGGCAAGCGTCTAATACTATAACCTGTACAAGATGAATAATTAAGATGATCAAAGGAGTAGAATAGAGCGTGACAGCATTACGAAGTAAATTATCCTTCAAAGGATATGGTAATATTTAATGACAGAATATGAGGCATAATGAGTCTTGTTGGCAGGGCTACCTATTCGACATGTTGTCGACTCCGCCCTTGTGTCCTCTTGAAGTAGCACTGACATGTAAAGCTTTGTTTTCCAACTGTGTTAAAAAGGTCGCAGAGATCTCTCCTGCACATTACGGCAGATAAACTTTTAGGGTTATCCACTAATACTAATAAACGAAAAAACCCGTGTTTGGAACTGGTTGGAACATGGCTAGGGAATCGCAGTTATTAACCATCACATAATATTCACACACTTTTCAACGTTGATATGACCCGGCTGAACCGCCTGTTATTATCATGTTAATAAAAGATATTTGCTCACTGATATTCTCTTCCGGGATGGAGTTAACACTGTTACTTGGTTTTCGGCGACTTCTATCTCTTTTGAACGATACACTGAGCAAGAAGTAACGTTAACCTACTTTTGGTTATAACTGGTTTCTTTTATAATTTCACTGACTTGATTGTTCCCCATCATGCTGTCGATGACGTCAGCAAAAATTAGTCCACCATCCCATGTTAACTTGGTGGTTCACGATTTTGAGTTTAGTGATTATGCCGAATGTTTTTTGAGGCAGCGTGACCATAAATCAACACCGCTTTTCGTGCTTGAGTGTGAGAAACGAATTCGTCCCGTTTACTACTACTAGGACGTGCTAAATCATTTTCACACAGATCTGTGACACCATTGGAAGATAGTTGGACAGCTAAATTCTTCATCTCATACAAACTGTACAAGTTGGACAAAAAAAGTCTGAATAACTACACGCACATATTTACACACCTTTATACGTTTCAGAGACGACTACCGAGGCAGAGCAAAATACCCTACTGGAAAGTCAAGTGAAACTCCTAGACTTCCTCTTAACTTCATTCTTGCATTCATCTGCCACAACAATGACAACATTCAGTCATTAGCACCGATATAAAACAACCAATGTCGTTCGAGAGGCTGTTAACCGGAAAGCGTAATTTCGTGAAGTGGCTGACCACATAATGCAGTTCAAAAGTTAGTAAATTCTGAATAGTCTGCCTAAAGCACAAAATCCGTAGCCCTACCGAGTATATTCGAATGCTCACGGGACATGCAAGCAAGCTCTTTCTGTATTCATTCGAATTCGCAGGATGATCTGTTGTGGCGTGTGTGTCGCTTTCATTGATGGCAGGTTGTGTGTTGAAAAATGCAACAAACAAAGCTGTAACGGAACTGCTGAGAATTACCTGTCTACGACCACGTGCTTACAGTTGCTGTCCCCATATTTCTCACCTCATGATGAAAAGTCTGCTAGGCAGAAACAGAATCAGATTGATAATCAACGTAACCTGCCACAGTTGCATGCCACACGTAATACCTGTGCTGAATGTTAAGTGGTAGCTTGATTAGGCAGGTCCATAACATTTTACCGTATTTGGATGTCCATAAACGAGGACTGTAGGAAAAACACTAGCCAACAATCCATGTTCTTGTAGCTCACTGTAAAATTGCGTAAAAAGACAAGTAATAATTTTATAATACTGTTTCATCTATTAAAACTAGGCATATATGTTAACCATGTGAAACACATGCAGTTTGCGTTTAATCTTCGTAGGAAGCTCATGGGAAACAAAGCTGATCATTTTCTTTGTTTTCGATAAAAGTGATTGAAACGGGCGTATGGTTCTCATCTTCACCTTTTGCGGACCTCTACCTAGAAGTTACTCACCAAGGCAACACTTTTCGATTTGATTACGACAGCATGCCAAAAACGCATAACTGCTAGTGAGCCTGTGGAAGCTGGATACAGTCCACTAAGGAAACCTGCGGTGGTAATCCGGAATGATTGTTCAGATTCAAAAGAGTGCATATGGGCGAAATCTCATTTATTTCGCATGACTTCCCAGAAAGATGCAATTTTTTCACTAGTCAAAATAATCAGTTTTTCCGTACTGAATGTTGTATACCTTATTTCGTCAAATAAGCCTGCGACCGATGTGAGTCCTTTTTCGGATCAGATTTTGTAAGGGAATAAACCCCATATTGAATGAGAAGAAAGTCCGAACAACGCCTATAAGTGATCCAGGTACAGGTTAGTATTTGAGACCCTAGCGGTTGTAAGTGCTGCAATCCGGTTCGGATATCATAGTTACAAGTCACGAGGTAGTGGTTAGAATACGGTAGTTTTATCAACACTCCTGCATAGAGTCAGTGGTGCTGTAATTAAAGTGCTCGCTCCATTGTCGCATCAACCAAAATTCAATTCGAGCCTTTTGGTTCATTTCAGAATAAGATCTGCAAACGTCTACGTGACTGTAAAAGCAGACAATAAATGTGGTCCAGTGCAACCAATAAGCTTTTAGTTCGATGAACTAAGGCATTACGGATGAAAATATTTCGTTCCTTTCTATCAGCTACATACAAACGTTTTTTTCAACAAATGACTGAGTCAGCCTGCCAGTATGTTTTTTTAAATCCAAGGCAAGCAACCGACCACTGTAAAACGTGTTCACTGGTGTTGTTTAACGCACACAGACGCACTCACTGAGACCAAAGTCGGATTGGTGGTACGCGGTAATAGGATTGACGAGTCAGCATAGCAGCCTGCTGATTAGTTAAGTTGGCCAATCAACGAAATCGGGGTGCTAGCTCTGCCACGTGCTTTCACTTACCTCTGTCAATGATTTAAACAGTCAGTGGTGCGTTAAGGCAATATATTGCAAGTAGTAAAGCAGTGTTCTTTTCATTTATTTGTCTCAGCAACTGCCAATAAACCGGTAGATAAAATGGACAACGTTAGCAGTAGCTGTCATGTCATTTATTCATTTCGTGGTCTTCGGGTTCAAACTCGTTGGTTTCGCATGCAGCCTACCAGCATGTATTTTGAATTCTTCTGATTTTAATGTGCTAGAAGGTTCAATAAGTCATCTGAAACTCACGACCAGTTTAATGGCAAGTGCCGGTCATTAGTAATGGATACCTAGTGGAACCTAGCTGTAAGTCCTACCGTGTGAATGGCAACTGCTGAGTTTTAGGCATACTAGCTCATCTACGGATTATTTTGACGACTATTTCCGACTCGGTTGCGTGCTTACACCAGCACAGATGTTAATATCGTTTGTAAAATAATTACACAAAACCAGTCTGCAACCCAGTTTGCCTGTTTATGATTAAAACGTTCGATAGCATAGATATGTGGTTAATCTCCAGACTCATCTGAAACACAAATGGCTTTCTGACTGGGCATCAAATGTTGCAGGATCTACTTTCAAAATGTTCTATTAAAAAACTGTTTTACTCTTCAATAATTCTGCTTATATGTTTATCCGCTACACAACACACTTGTAAACCGCATGCTTCTGTTAGCCGAGCAACGAAGCTAGGTCGGGTGTCCGAAAACCTCTTATCAAACATTGACCAGGTGGCCAGCTGACTATGTGGTATGGAATTCTTCGAATTCTGCATGGACAATGAATCTGTACAAATAACTAACTCGGTTTAAGGCAACATCACTCGTGCAGCACCACGGTAAAGATTGTATTCTGTGTCGCACCACATTGACTAAGCCGCGTTCTATTGCATGCGGACTGAGAAAGGCTTTCTTCCTGATACCCAACACTAAATTTCTTTCGCGTCAGTCTCACTAAAAAGGCGGACAAAATATGTACTAGCAAACTGGGATGAGGTCGTTCTCATCCGCTTGAAAGGCAACGTTGTAAAATCGCCAAGTGTGGTTAGACAGTACACGGACTGAACCATTACTGAGAAAAAACAGGCAAGAAATCCAAAATTTAGTGCAACCGTATAGTTTGCGTCGCTTTCCACTTTTGCATGGAAACTTCCACCAAAAATAATGTTAAGGCACAGCCCAAAGAAACAACTTGCTTTTCCTGATGTCTGTGATGTAAATGTACCTAATTGAGAAACACTATTTTACTCACTTCATACCGCATAATTCATGCTGCTTGTTACACATTGTGCGTTCCGTATAGGGTTACTTGACATCGGCTAAATAAGCGAGATCTAAACTGGTAGTAGATCAAGACTAACCTATATGAAATCCCTCAGGTAGACAACTAGTATAACAGAACACGGCAAGAGTCGCTTGTATATGTAGACTGTGAGTTCTATCACGTCGGGTAGTATAGTTACACAAAACCACTACATCTGATCACTGGTCTGTTCCAGTGATTGAGCATTTGGGTCGCACTGCCTTTTGTTCACTGCCGCTGCAGATGGCTGGAAGAAACCTTTATGAGATTGAGCAGCAAAACGGTCACAATTGTGAAAGCTCTGAATGCGTCAATCAGCAAGTTTGTTAATGGCTGTCTGTTTGAATTGGGAGATCATGGGCACCCATATCTCTGGCTGGAAACGCACTCTGATAGATCGGTGTGTCGCAGCCAACAATGGTTAACCATTGCTTTATGCACTCCCGTTTGTTTGACATGTCTTTTTTATACATATTTTTACGTATTTATTGAACTGTCTGTGGATTAATTGTTGTCACGAGCAATAGCAACTGCAACTACATGTGAAAGTGAAGGTGGGAAATGACGATTATGATGGACACAAGATCCTTCCTTTGTTTACCTGGGCATAATGGGGCCACGCACAAGAACTTAATTTATCAGAGGTGTTTACAAGAGAACGCATTTCCAACTGCTTATCAGCTGGTCAGGTCCAACATTCATTCATCCACTGCGTTCAGTTTAGCCAGGGGCAAATTCACCAAAATCAACATAAACTCTCTGAATAATGTTGTAATCATTCATGCATGTTTTATCTCGATGTTTTCCTGTCGCCAGTAAGTGTGTGTTAGGCAGACTTGATTTTTCTTTCGTTAGGCCATCGAAGGACCGAATGAGAGGAATAAACCCCTTCAGAAAAATAATTTACTTCCTCAATCCGAGAAGACGAGACCAAGAGGCAGTCTGAAGGACGACGATTGAGATCTGGTGAATAAAACACTTTTCCAGGTAAGCTGCCGAATTTCAAGCTGACCTTCATATGACCCTTCGTAGTTTCTCAAATACATGGATACAAAGCATATAGGCTGAAAACTCACAATCCCGTTCATCTCTTTAGAACAAGGGATTAGCGAGTGACATTATGCTTGATGGTGTTGGAAAAGAAGCGTCAGTGGATATTTCGGTTAGTTAATGTTGAACCATCTGGAGAACAGGGCAGAGGGAGTGAACGACTTGAGAAACGGTCCACAATAGTCGTCTTAGCTCTATATTCTACAGTTTCCAGATTGTGAGAACGATTGTGAGAACAATGTACAAAATTATTAAGGGAGAGGTTATGATATGAATGTTATGAACTTTCACTTTGGTGATCTACTCTATACTCTACTCTTTTATTCGATAACAAATTATAGTTAAATGCATGGAGCAAACCATCAGTAACTAGTGTTGTTACAACTATTCCATCAATGATGATGTCAGATACAAGATATTATCAGTTGACGTTGTGTACCTGTAGGTTCACCACACATAACCCATTAGCTCAGATAGGATCAAAACAATGATTCGCTGATGCTGAACTTAAAAACAATGTCTGTTTTCTCTCCCGAAGGGATTTGAAGAATAACTAAGCTCCACTACAACAAATACGTAGACCATCGCAAAGGTGATCCCATATTATAGGTACACATTCTCATAGGTTGTTAGGGGAGGAAGGAAGATCTCATCCTGAAAAATTTTCTTTGAGTTGGTCGGAGAGAAATTGTGACAAAACTTCATTTATAAATTAAGAATGCCTGAAACTCAGATAAGAAAGAGAAATCAATGAAAACGGGTGTGCCACTTTCTTTCATTACAACCCTTTTCAGTAGTGAAGAGAATAATGAGAAGCGGCGGGTCGAGGTTTCAACGACCTGTTAGACCATCAGGCAATCTGAGAACAAATCACGTAGCCGTTTTCACAAGCATAGACACGACAGTTCGATCACTCTATTTTAACGGGATTTGTGGTGCACTGGCCAAAGCATCCGCTTTACAAGCTCATAAACAGAAATTCAACTGTTGCTAATAGGAATCGTATTGGGTACACCCAGAATGAAACTTGAACCCAATGCTTTATTTCGAAATTAAGTGAGCAAGCTTATCCGACAAAGATGAAGTGATCAAATGCACCGATATGCTGCTATTCGGACCCCTTTAGTTAAAAAGAAATTTCGTTGATTTTGGTATTCATAAACACATCATAACTTACCAGTTTCTCCCCTCCGGATATTTGAATATATCAAAACTTATAAATTAATGTCTTCCGGATATTTAAGCACGATTTTAAAGATTTAATATTGACAACATGCTTTGTAATTTTATTCCTTCTGGATATAGTATTGTTTGTTGGCAGCTGAACAGCTGACCAAAAAGGTGTTTGGGTGGCAAGCGAATAAGAGTCATCAGTAAATAAACTGTCGACATCATTATGTTAAGAATAAAAGTCACACTCAACAGTAATTTGCACGTGGTGACAGTAATTCGATCAATAGTCAACACAACCTGACAGACGATCCTCAACCGAGGATATAACAGACGTTCTCTTTCAACTCACCACCAATCACATCGTTGACAATACGCTTATATGCGCAAAGAATCACCTGTTAATGCACCACGATTATTTAAAAGTGGCGTTTGTTCTTTAACTGAGGTCTGTTTACAGTTCCACCGAAGATCACCCACTGCCAAGGTAATTACATCGAGTCACAAAGTATCTAGTTATATTTTAATCCTGTGAGATTAATTCAAACGACAGTTTCATTTAACCGCTTTCTGTTTGGTCTGGTGATAAAAAGCCGCAGGCCAGCTTGTTTGCTTCATTGGCTTTTATTCATTCTCACGCTAGTCTCTCAGATGTATCGATAAGTAAAATAAAACTAAGCCTGCATGATCAGGCTTCGTGATTCTTACAAATCGTCGTTCTAACCTTTAACCTAACCCTTACCGCTGTGATCAGACTGATAAGCATACAAGCTTCAATAAAAGCGATTTCTCCCTGACCGCATACAAGGTTAGAGTACCAGACTACTATGTAGTAAGTAGGTGAAATAAACGATAATAATATGTCGCGTCCACTTTGACGAATCACCGGTTCAACAGTTTAGAGCAAAAATGTTCACCCACACGCAGGTAGTCGAATCAGTCAGTGGGTATTTCCATATTCTCGGTTGTGTCCATCGCTTGATACGAAGGCCTTTTATTGAAGACATTGTTTGTAAAACAAAAACAGTGAGGTGAAAGTTTTGTTTTTCTTAGGTCACAGAAGAATCAGGGACGACGCAGTGAATAAACCAAGTATAATGCCTCATATAGGAAGCCAAATTTTCACGTGAGTGAACACAAATCTAAACTTGCGTGTGAATCCTCATACATTACCACACAAATAGCCCAGTCATACCTGCACGCGAACTCTGCTTAGTTCATTCATGAAATTTCCAAAGGCGTTGTACATGCCTAATTTATAAACTTTCTGTTAACTCAGTGTATGAAGTAAAGCCTCAAGTGTGACTGAGATGGTTGCTGCTATTCTGCCACTGATGTCGATGAATGTAGATGGTTGAATGGATTAGAAAATAAAATTCGTTACGTGCATACTTATTCCAGCAAATCCACCGATCAGGACAGAATCAAAGTTACATACAGACGCCTGTTTTCATGCAAATTCTATTATGGATTCAGGAGTTCACAGGAGAGAGAACGATCTATACTTGTGCGTCTCTGTCTCTGTGTTGATCAGCGAAAAATTATGTTGGATGGTTTATGGGTGGAAAGCAAAAATGAACGAAATCAAACAAAAGGTAAGTCCAGTGATGTTGCTAACTGCAATTGTTCTATCAGCAAACACTGGGATATACGGAAACACCCTTCAGTAATACACGTGCATATGGTGAACTATGAGGCTAAGCTAGGAAAGTGGATAAGGTGCCAGTTGCTTCTCAAATATGTGCAGATTAAGTAACACCTCACAAAAGTTGCAGACTAATCAATGATCACAGAGTTGATGAGTACGCTACCATGTGGATAGAACCTCAGTGGGCAAACATTCTATCTCCAAAAAGTTGCGTGATCCATGACACGTCAGTCAGCGACCAACCAGAAGTTCACCCGTGTTCGATGGGAGAAGACGTCCCAGTATATGACCCGGCCTGTTCAGTGGTTTGTAGGCAGGATTGGAGTCTATTCTAGGACGTCCGTAATTAACTGAGGGTCGGTCCGTTTCTGATATCCTCTCTGGGTAAGCTGTGTTTTCGATCCCATGGTTCTTCTGGTGGTCCATCTCGGAACGCTTTCAATAAGTACCAGATCATATTGGAGGTTAGCACGGCAGGCCTATTCGCTTTCAGATGTGGTCGGATTATGAAGGGGAACACTTCCAGGTGGAAGGTTTCACAAATTCTTCACAAGAGATTCAGGGTTATTTGTGGCGTTCTAGCCATGGTTGAACAATTCACAGACAAACTCAAACTGTTCGCCACTACGGTTTCTGGGTCACTTTCGTGTACTGATGCGAGCAGCCTTATATTGCCTTGGTAATAGTCGGTACAATTTCAGCGGCCAACGTGCATAACTTTACACATGTTGACATCGAATGATAAGTTATTTTCTGTTAACCAGACAGTTTACACTATTGTTTAAGGTTATCAGATCTTTCGTGCTTCATAAAACTCACTAGTGCTTTGCGTCATCAACATGGATGAACATAAGTGATTATACTGTGCTGTGCGGTTCGAAAAGGAGATGAAAAAATAACAGGGGTTTTAAGAATGGATCCGTCCGGAACACCGCTGTTGACTGGGAACCACTCTGATAAAGTTCCACTCACCCTGTCATTAAACTTGCGTTTAGTCAGATGATCGTCAAGTTGCTGGTGGTTTGCAGATATACACACTTACGTACTGTTTACTCATAGTGTGGGCTGTTTCTACGTCTGTTTTGATAAATCCACTTGCGTTTTGCAGTTGCAAAATACCAAACTTACTCCTTGCGTATGGTGCGACATCACCGAAAAAGAGCCTAGGTTTTGCCTTAAGCTTTTGGATGCAAATGCGTTACTAGCAAAGTAGATCCTGTCCAATGGCGATCATAGTAGCACTCTGCTCGGAGACATACTGGTCAAACGCAAGTTCATTAGGACCTAGTTGTTACCTTCACCGGGAAGAACATCTCAGTGTGATCAGACGTTTGATTCTATTTCTTGAAAGTCATGACTTTTGCTAGTTCGGAGACAATTTACCGAAAAGTGGTTGTTAACGGCACTGAGAATCGCTCAACGGTAAGCTATCAGTGATCGTCTAAGCTGATTGTGATAAGGGAACCAGGCCAACCAACCTAGCTAGGCTGGTCTTCAACCCTATGGAATTTGTTTTGTGATAAGCCTTTAGACCCACATTTTGGAAAAATACATTGTTCACCTCCGTGTAAATAACTGAATTTAATTATCAATCAATCATTACAACCACGTGGGGCTGTGACATTCAGATTTTTACCTTGTCAACCTCACTGGTGAGAAGGTAATCAAGACAAGACGGCACCTGGATCACCTGCCACCTCTTATGGTCCTGGACATACCATGAAATATAGTTCCAGGTGATCGAACTTCATCAATATCAACATCTGAGCATAACCTGTATATGTTATTGTACGCAGAGCGATGATCAAGATCGCGTCAGCCTCCCTGTTTACAAAGGACGACTTATTAATCACACTAATAAAACAAGTTAAGTAACGTTAGCTACTTGCCACACTGGTTCTGGAAGATCCGGTTGCAAGCTGTGATGAGTACTTGAAGTCTTCATGTACGAGCCCGGATAAAACCTCCATCACCCTTTCTGCTGATTTCTTGGGTGTTTCCGTATATCCCAGTGTTTGCTGATAGAACAATTGCAGTTAGCAACATCACTGGACTTACCTTTTGTTT
>QNGE01001105.1:0-173683 GCA_008508345.1 Paragonimus westermani | reverse complement strand
AGCGGAGGTACCAGGATGTTGTGCAGGTAAGTCTTTCACGTTGTAACATTGATTTTAGATGTTGGGAAGATTTGGCGTTGAACCGGATGGCCTAGAGAAATACGGATCGGGCGGGCGTCCGAAAGTTCAACGAGCAATTCTTGCGCGGTCACGAGCGGAAGCGTGCGGTACGCAAGGGAACCATCAGTGCCATAGGTCGCGGTGACGTGACTATATGGCGTTGCGATGTGTGCGGCCGTGAATGCGTTGGCCTTCTGGGGTTAGTAGGTCACCAACGTACTCACAATGCACCGTCGGCGAGGAGGCGACGAGTACGTTAGGCTCAGGTAGGTCATACCAGTGTATTCATCATACTTCTGTTAATTACTGCGTCGGCCAACATCCTGGTCGTTAACAATTATTCCGCTTTTCTTTTCAGAAACTTGAGCATCTGTGTTCTTCTATCCATTCTTTTCTTCGGCTTTGTCGGTGTATTGTATGATGAATGATCTGCCTGGCTTTTCATAGTTCAATGAGGATTTTGCTTTTCATCCCTTTCTCTGGGATGTACTAACCTGCACTCCTATACTTCAATGCTTCTTGTATTACACTTCAGAAATCTCTCTTCCTAGTTTAGAACTCGTCATTGCAGTCTCCCTTTGTTTAGTTTCCGAAATATAAGAGTTTCCTTTCCTTATTAACCAATCAACTGGCTAAACAGCATTGGCCGGCTGGACAGAAAGTCCCCACTGGCACACCTCCAGGTCTTATTGCTTCGGGTTTACACTGGATATGTGGTGTGTGGGTGGAACTGTAGTTGGTGCAGCGGAAGACAATTGCGGTGATGGTTAAGCGCAGGCGTCCTTTGGCTGTGGTCACTGTGACAGGCTAATCCGAATCGGATGCAGCCAACCATACACAAGTGTGCTAATCACGCTGAAGCTGAGTGCTCATTAGATAGTTCTAACGTAACTAGATAGTCGCAATTGGCTGAACATTTTACACCGTTGTGCTTAAGTGGCCCCTGTTAAATGCTATTGAATGTGTGATAGATCACCTCTGTTATTCGAGCTTTACTGACCGTCTTCTCAGAATAAAAAATCTGGATATCTGTGCCAGTGAATAAAACCCATGAATGACGGGGTTGAAAGACTTCAGCCTGTGTACGATTCTTCCATTAATTTGATGCTGAGGCCGGTCAACAGACTGCCTGGATAATCTCACGTAAGATTTGTCCGACTACACTCAGCTCCGTGTTGTGAAATCATATTTATCCAAAGGTGTGATTACTTTTCTACATAACTAAACACCCCATATTCTTGAAATGGTACAAAAAATAGTCAGAGGGTGAAATACGATGCTAAGTCCATCGGATTGTTTAATTATAGTGCGTAAATTTAATCAGTCTTCAGTGTTCTAACCATATGTTACAGGAGACTTGAACGCCACCATTCCTATTCTTGCAGCAACCTCTTGAGCCTTTCCACAGTATGCCCTTACCTAGTCTACGCAACCACTTCAGACGTAAATTGATAAAGCCACTGAGCCAAACAAGCTGTTTGACTTACCGACATCATATTTTCGGCGCTAATACGTGACCAAACTGCAATAGTTTACCAGAACCGTCACTATTAGGCGAAATCAAACACAAACCTGATACTATCAAATTAAGCAGCCTTGACTTGAGACAGCGGGGTCATCTGAATAATTGTAGTGTGCTCAACTCCCCACGGCCGTTTGTTTACCGGTGTGTGCTGAACGCTGAACTACATTTTTAGCTTGTAACATGAATTGTGGTTAGGTTCCTTTTTCGCCCACTACCTTGCAACACTTCGTCATTCCCAGTTTCCGCACTGCTTATCATTCAAACCTGAAACTTTTCACCGGTTTCTCTTTTAAATCTAAGCGGCACAACATAGATTCAGGTATACATGAGCACTTGCCCATCAACTACTCCCTTACAACATTCATATACTTACATCGGGAATAGCATCAAGATAGAAAAACCAAATGCAAGTTGCCGCGTAAATACCCCATATGGCTCTGAGATGAATAGTAGTTATGTAACCAAACTAACCCTCGGGTTTGTCAAGTGGGTAAAAAGAACCATTTTAACCCTACAAACTGGACATATCCCTTTCAATGCGCAATTAGTGGTTGTTCAACAGAATTTGGATCGCCTTTGAGTGGCCCCATTTGCTCCTCTGCACTGGTAACATGTTCGATAAATAGACGACATTCCTTATATTGCGGAACCAAATTTTAGCCACTTTGCTTTCATAGTCCGACTTCTTTTCTGCCAACATGAGTTTCACTCGCAGTTTTGTTGATTTCACTCATCTGTTAATGAAATGTACGGGATCTGCGTTGTTTCGGATGTTCAGTTTTAAAGATTTTATCTCTGTTTCAGTCGTATCATCGTTACGTGATTCTGTGTGTCGAAACAGGCGAATATATCTGCTTGAAAGAGATGTGCCTGAAAGAATGATTAAGCTGGCTGTTTCAGGTTCCACCCTTATAAATAGCTTCGTTAACTTGTGGCTCGCTGTATAAAATAGTCAACCGTTCGGCAGAGCTGTAAATCTCGTTCAGCTCCGACCCCTCCTTTGAAGTCCAACTTTAGGGCACACGTCTTAAATGGATTATTCTTTCATAGTTTTAAGTAAAACTAATTTTGCTGCCAACGTACGCTTTCAGCTCAATTCCATGGCAATTATGCGTCTTTTGGTTGAGAAACACACTGCCAATCCACAATGCACATTTGTTCCTATGGAGTGAGCTGCATAGCCCCCCTGACATCAGTATGGCTAATTCCTGAATTGGCGTTTCCGGTTGCTGAGCCTAAACGGGATCATATCGTCCAGTCAAACCCACATACATTCCATCCTATTCTCCAGGTCGATGGTATATAATCAAAATTGACCGGAGGTCGCCTGCTGACAGTCGTAAAAGTCACTTCTATCCGCTCGCTATTTACTCAAGCTCATCCAGTCACAACACTGAATCTCCAATGGCCTAGTATCCATGTTCGGGCAGAGCATACTATCTGATCATGATCACTCCCATCTTTATTCTGTCTTTATTCTGTCCAACCAGCTGTTAAGTGTTACGTAACGAACCCTCCAATTAATTGTCCTACCCTCCTTAGGACGTGATTTACCCACATAAGACTGAAGCCTGATGGTAAAGGATTAGAAAACGACCTTTCTGTTCCACACCTTTAAGTGGATTACACCGGCTGTACGTGCCTGCACCTGTCACAGTAAACATGTAAACACTCAACACGAATGACCAAATGCGACGCGAAATCCGTTTTAAATGTGACTTTTTGGTTTAACTCGTCCACTAGGGGTATCGGTTCTCGATGGAAGTGATCATCTAGTTCATTTATCTTGCCGTCAAATTAAAGCAGTCAAATTATGTTTCCTGGCGGGTAAGAAAGATACCGAAATTCGGTTATACAATCCTTGTTTGGACATCCGTAAATAATTATCTGGCGTATAGTTTAATCTAGACTGTCGCCGACATGACACTTCTGGACTTCCATTTGGTTACGTAAATTCCCTCTAACTCAAAGACACCTGGCGTAAATATGTAAAAGCCCGTTTTTAATTCTTCCCGCCTGCAATCCTTGGTGAATAATCAAAAACAGAACGTTCTTCAAGCCGCGTTTTACTTTCGATGGATTCAAGGGGACATTCGGCACACCCTTATTTATGCACATAACTATATAGTATTTTATTTCCATTTCCGGTACAGAAGTTTTGCGCGCATTCTGTTTACACGGATTTCAAATACCACCCTTTTTTGAATTTCCCACTTACATATCCGCTGTCAATCAATAACGGAACTAAAGCAGCGTATAACCTATTGGATTCGTTTAATAAACACCATCATTCGACAAATACCAGGGAACTATCCGCGTTGTTGAAGGGTTAGATATTGTGTGCTTGCTGGTTTTTTCCATACTTGCATGACTATCGGTAAAATGCAGTTCAGAATCTGTCTCCGGTTTTCCCCTTTAAAGAATATGCAATGCTCACGATATAGAGAATTGTTATTGTGTTTGGTTATATAATGAAAATTTCTACCAATATGACTGCACTGTGTGAAATTAGGTAATGAGATTTCCTAAAACTGTTCTCACTATAATCTCTAGAGGTGGCATATCGTCTTGGTAACTGTCACAATGCTACATGAAACTAATGTTGGTGAAATTTAATCGATTACGCAACTGTTAGATAACTCTGTATCAGAGTGTACACTACAAAAGTTATCAAAGTTTACAAGGTTTCAGGTGTCATAAATCTATACTTATATATACATGTGGAAAGAGAACGTTTGTTTCCTAAAATTTCATGCTGGGTACAGAACAATTGATCAGGAACGTGGATCTTGGAATGGAGTTGAGTTATTGAAAATCTGTGACGGCGATTCGAAAAAAAGATACCCAAAAAATGTCACTTTATGTATGACACTACGCAACTCAACAAATACGTAAGTTTATTGGTTCAAGCAACTTCACTATCGGATTGCATGGTATGTAGTTAGAGTTTTGAAGATAATTCCACTCATTGTAAAGGTATTTACGTCGAGGTCACTGTAAACTTCAGTTTTTTGGCCGACTAATATAAAGTACTGACCTGTTTTCAAACAAGGTCCAAGGACATCTATGCTCCGTGCTCATGAAGTATCTTAATAACAGACATTGTAAGCAAGATTTTTGGTCTAGTGAATAAGTGTCTGGGCTAATATCTCTTCGGTCGTTTGGAATTTAAGTCTAGTCCGGTCAACTTTATGAGACAGAGGGAAAGCTAGTAGTGTGTTCTGTCACCGAAAGACGCTTGTTCAAATGTTGCGCTTAACACGGCTACAATTCAAACGGAGTGATAGTCCATCTGAGCGGTTGAACTACTGGATATGCGTGGTTTGGTGTATCAACCATGGTACCACCAGTTAGCTGCCCAAGGACAAGGTTTATTTGTAATAATTTGACAGATATCTCTTATTAATCCTAACGCCTTCTTGTATAAGTGTGCTGGTCTGAAAACGTATTTTATGAAACATGTTTGCACACGCATTTTTACTCTCATTATCATGATGAGCATAATTTAAAGGTGGAGTAATTGGTGTGTTACTTCTAACGATAACCCAAGATTAGCACTTATCAGGCCGACGTCACAGAAGTAGTCAGGCACGAAGAAGACCACAAATACTGGTTACTAGAAGCGTAGAAATTTACTTAGACTTCTAAGTCAACTTCTTTAGAAATCGAGCTTCGTTTTGACCAGAAATCAGCTTGAATTTGAGCGATGTTCAACTACTTATCTGCTACCAAGACATTGCTTGGCATGCTAAGTCGATTTTGTGGTTTTATCTTGACTATGTTCACTAATCGTGAGCTCACTTATTCTACATATTTCATCATTTGCTGAGGCAGTGGAGAAACCTGAACATTTTTCACGGGGAGGTGCGGTTGAGGGAGTAAGCAGAGTAGTTTGAAAGCTTTTAGTCTGAGTACTACGGCTCAGTGGTAACTAGTCTTCCATCCTGAAAACACGTTCCACAGTGGAGAACTCAGTCCCGACAGGTCTGTAGGCTACTAGCAAGTTGTCACTACAATGGAACCGGTTTCTAGCATATCACTTTATCAAAAGAAACTTCCTCATTACGTGACAGCCACTGTACCAGTTGCATGGTACTGGACCCAGGAACATTAGTTGGTTGATTACCAATGCAGCTGGTAATTGGGCGCACTGAAAAGTTTTACGCATTCAACAGCGTGATCCCTGAACATACGAGTCGGACTGTGACCTGCTGTCTCTGCTCCCCCGCTTTGATTCATAACATCGCTGCTGAAGATTTGAAGTGCCTTCATGGAAAACTGTTCAACATACCCAATCCATAATTCAGTGCAAACTGTGAAATCGAATACGAGTTTTGGTCTCCGAGTGCTGTTTACTTCGGTTGACTATCGTAGAGGTTCGGTGTTACAGTTTTGGTCAAATGCCGGATGTCACACTGTATCTTACTTACGAGCTCTCGGGGTAAGACCGAGTGTTGAAGGTCTGGATGTTGGCCAGCTTCAAACAAGCTACAGAAGAGCGCACACAAGCACGCCAAGCGTCAAGCTGGGCTGCAAATCCGTACCGGGAGTTCAAATGTATCATCTTTTGATTTGGCTACCCACCGGTCTCATTATGTTTCATGGAAGATGCCAAATGAAATGGGTCAACGACTGCGCTGCCAATAATTATTAAGCCACTACTTCTAAAATTCGCAGACGGTCTTTGAAAAAGAGGTACTCACAAGCAGTTCGACGGATTCGTTCCACTCAGACTGGCTCAATAGCATACCTTTTGTTGGTTCGAATCTGACCTAAGTCAAGGATCTTCACAGTTGGTCCTCTTCCGCCCAAACAAATCTATCAAACTACCTATAAGCTATACTCTACAGACATTGTTCAAAGTAGTAAGGGACACTTCATCATCACTGCTCGACGTGTTTTGCGATGAGTGATCAACAGTTGTTAGACGCCACTCTTAGTTGTATCTTTCCGTTCAGATATACAGGCTTGTGCTTCATTGTACGGGTGAATCATACTGAGGATTGTGTGATGTAATTTTGTGGGGGTGGTGTGGACATGTTTCATGAGATCACGAGCATATCGTCCGTATTCGTAGGAGTTGTAACTTCTGCAGGTTACAAACTTTGCAGTTTTTAATCTACCACTTTTATGAAAACATATGTTGCGGAAGTGTTAAGAACGATCCAGATATAAATCCGGGATGGAGATTCAGTTTCGTTTGAGCGAAGGTGTAGCGATCAAGATGTTTAGTAAACGATTTCGCACTCCATCTCGTTGGCTTATAAATAATCTCCCTTTTGCCACTGTGGAATGATTTTAAACGAACCAGCCTGAGGAACCCGTAGTTGATTATGAATGCTGTTGAGATGTAAACTGAGGGTTACTAATTGCCCAGAAAATTGACTCCTTCATGGCTCGGTTTGAGGCTTGACGTTTAGCGATGGGTGTTATTCAATTTTTCATTTGTGGAAACATTTCCTTTGGTTTACGTTGTCAGGTGTAAAAGCACAGGATGTATTGCGAGCTACTTGATTAGTGTCAAAATCAAAGTGATAACCCACCAAGTATCTAGCCGCTGTTCAACCGAGTGATCAATAGTCAGTAAAGTAGTAATCTTACTACGGGCTTTCGGATACGCTTTAGAGGAGCGATTAAACGGCTGGAATGACTCATCGGTTTTCGAAAGTCGAACAAAAAAGGTTTGATCAATATCCGGTTAATAAAGAAATGATTGCATATGTGGCTTCCAATATGACATATTGTTTCGGTTTTTTCAATGAAAGCAAATGTTGGTATTTTGGAGTTTTCCTCAGCTAGATTTATCACTGATAGTGTTACTGCAACTGTTGGTTGACCGGATAGTTGAATAAATTTTGACCGTGCACACAGGACCGAAAAAGTTTCACAAAACCCAGAATACCTCAGTCTACCATAAGTTGAGCTTTATTTGGACACACAGATCGCTTAAGTGTCTTATGCTGCCTCATGTTTTGATTAACACAAACTCGATTCGATACGGTTTCAGACAATGCAGTTGTAATATTGTAACTGATATTATACTGAGCACTACCATACGTTAGTAATATGAGGCCATGCGGGTACTTTTCTAGGCTGCCTTAAGAAGTTTAAGTCTGCAGCCGTTAGATTGTATCTTTTGTTCATTCATCTTGTAACCACGGCAGCCTCAGCTAGTTTCGATGCTACCAAAATCCGTCAAAAGCATAGGCAATGGAAAGAAGATAATCCCTTGTTCATCTGCGAACAACTCAAACCTCCCCATATTTTGAAGTCTGGCTTGCGCGTCATGTGACTCGCCCCATTGGGCCACGGAAAAGGATAAGACATAATATTACAATAATACCCCCCACCAAAACGTTTACAGTACTGCCAATACAATTATCTAACCCCTCAGGATTACGTGTTAGGCGCGCATTAGGCCGGCTTCATTTTGGAGACCGGGAAGCACATAATATTCACCAGATAGTTGGTTCCCTGTTTCTCACAAAGTTCCGACGTTGCCTTAAGCAAGAAATCATACGCAGTTTCATGATTCATTTCACCCACGGATTGGAATGGACCTCAGTTGAAAGTGGAACCCATCTGGGATGTCCGTGGTGCATACTGTCGTGGTCTGAACGACGCTGTTGCACGCATAGGAAATCTTAAAATCGTTAGCTTTGATTGAGTAGTAAATAGGTTTCTTATTATGGTCTTCAAGAAAAACTAACTAGCTCTAAAATGATCTTTTTCGTTGGTTGGCACTCTCGAGAATTCATATATACTCCCAGTGCTCATCAGACCATCTGCTACACAGTAGTCTTTTTCACCTCTATTCAACGCTTTTGAAATCCACTAACTATAACGCTGCGTTAATCCACTCATTGACCTTGAAAAACTAAGCTAATCGTCATTTGTTACAAACGTATACCGTTGACGAGTGTGTTGATTTGCATTGCTCAGCTCGAAGCAACTAATCGTTCGATGAAATACACTAGTATTCAGCGTAATCTTGCGAGGCTGAACAATGAGGGGTATAACTTTTTACGGAAGCTGCCAGGACGTTGATTCTAAGCGACGGACTCCACAAAAATATCCGTAAATCGGTAGCATGTTACTCAAAATTACATGGAATATATTTTTTTCTTAGAAGTGCTCATTTCTCGAAAAGGACCTTAGCTTTCCATACATGTTTGTTTTTTACACTGTCTTCTGTAACCTGATCAGGTAAGTTTCAGATGAAGCAGTCTGTTAAGAACGATTGCAAGCAGTCCAGCGCGTTTTAGCAGTATGCAATCTACTTGCTATATAACACAAGCAAGGGTAACAAAGTCAACTAGTTGTTAACTACCTAAGAAGTATTGTGTAAACACAAACTCTACACTTCAAAGGTGAGTTTTAATAGACGCCCGTTAGTAAGCACAATACACCCACTCATAGTATGATGACAATCATTACGCGAAACGTCACGTATCTGTTTCTGACGAAAGCAATTTAATTTTATACTGCTTTGTGAACAACTTGTGACCAATTTTTTATTCCCATGAGATATAAGTTGATTTTATTTGAAAGTTTCACGTGAACTTGTAAGTAAACGCAGACTTTTTCACACCTCGCACCTATTTACTTTTTACAGCCTAATTTTGTGAAGATGAGACATTAAGAGTGAACACTTTTGAGACAGTCAACCAGTCTTGGTTTTCCGAATGATGATGGTTAATCAGACCACAACTGTAAGTCACATAATTGTCGTGTGATAATGTTAATCTGAAATTTGAACAAACTTAGAAATACGACTTCTATGCTTTAAATTGAAAATTCTCTTTCATATCAAGTTAAAGCTGAACAAGAGACAGAATATACCCAACATTTTGGATCTTATACTGAAAAAAATAAAAATTTTGCCCCAAAGTTGTGGAACCGCCGAACTTTCAGAAACAGCACATCTAGTTATTAAGTCAAAGTATATTATAGTAGGGGCGAATTTGGTTTAAATTTTCCCGATGTGACATTTCCGTTCTACTGACGCGATTTTTAGCTCACCCGTAGAACACTTGACAATCAACAGAATGCTATTAATGCCGCCAGTTTAAATGCAACCGAATTTGAGATTTGTCTTATTTAGACCTGTTTTAAATTAACAACAGGGTCACTCTGTTTTCTAGTAATATATCATCCATATTTACCTAGGGTATCGTTAGACTGTCTTAGGATTCCTGCCAGACAGCTTTTCTGGCGGATAAGTTGGTCAGTAATGTGGATGAGTAGCTATGTCTGCCTGTATGTGTTGCGATCTCTTCGAGTTCTTTTGTGGCACGGCTAGCGGATCGCGTATTACACAAGGCCACGTGATTTCTGTTTTGGTTTCTAGTACGACTTAAAACCAGATTCTTGTGGATTGGGACGCAGCTAGCCAAATGTAAGGTTTTGATTCGTTGTTTCCAGGTTGACCGTTCTTCATACAACAATCTACAGGTCATACTGTTACATGAAACTCAGTGGATAGTGGCTGTAAATACTCTTGTGCGATTTCATACCTTCCAGAAGATTTCTTCAAGTAAAGAATAAGTGAAATAGTTATCCTATTGACTGCGCAGCTTTTTTTCTAGATATATCGCTTCCAGTTTATAGCGTGAGAGTATCCCTGATATTCTTCCAGTTCGCCTAGTACCCTTCTAAGTTGAATATAGATCTGACACCTGCAGCAAAGGAAAGTTGTTCAATAATGCAGGTTGCAAATGTAGAACACAAAATTCTAACTTCCAATCTTAACAGAGCTTACTGGTACACTATTGAAGAAGCGACAACTTGTAGTCATGCTTACTGACAATCGGTCAGTATTGATGAAGTACTGAGTGAACTAAGTGGATTGTTACATTCTCTGGTACACTGGGAAATCTTTCATTCTATTCACTGACAGTTTACTTGGAAATGACCCGATTAAGGAAAGTCTGGGCTTTGACTGAATTCAAACCAGCGACAGAAACAGCATACTCACATGAGGAGTGCGCTTTAGCAGCTGAGCTGAATTTCTCAAACTCATGAACAATACATTCCCAGTGTTCCACAAGGGCGTTAGTGGGTTGCAGTGTGGACTGTTCGGGACCTCTTAATTGGGCGGTCACTCAATTATTTGGTGGATTTCTTACGACAGAGTGGGTTGTACGGTTAACTATATCCAAATGTGAAATTTCTGTACTCCCTGCTTGGCTTCTTAGTTCACCCGATAGACTTAGTAGAGTAATTACCTCATTTGGCTACGCTGTTTTTGTTGTTGGCTGGAATCTAGTCAGGCTCAAAAATTTCGCAACCGAGATTTTTGGATTTACTGAGTCCACGACTTTGCTCTCAAGCACTGTGCGGTTTGTTGTTTCCTGTAGCATTTTCATTCTGAAAAATGAATATTTACTCAGTCGAAAAGTTCATCCCAGATAATCAAACCGGTGGTGCTTATAAGTTTTGCCCGCGGTGAATCCCAACGATTTTTCATTTTTTTTTCGTGGATTTCCGAGGTCTTAAACACCTAACATGCAAACATTCATTTACAGTGTTGAGACTAAATTATGAAGGCCTCGTTAGGCAAAGTTGTGATAGCTATCAACACAGTTAATAGATCACTGCAAAGGTTAATCAGTTTGTGTAATTTATGGGTGTCCCGTACACAGAACATGCTGGCACTTAATTACCTGCAGGGATCTGATTAAAACTGTTGATACTCAGTTCTACTGGAAAATATGGAAAGGTTAAACGTATGTTTGTCATCTGAACAACTGCTTTCGAATACTCTAGGCCTCTGGTTTAAAAGTTGTTGCCTAATACGGTTTTTAGGGAGAAAGGGCGTGTGTGAGACGCCTGACCGAACAATTATTTCTACAGGTCAGTCGGCCAAATGAAACGATGACCGGACAAGTGAATGTGTTAGAACTCGTAGCTGAAATATTCTAACTTTCCTGATCACTTTATACTGAGATGTATGATATTGGTTAACTAGTTAAAAATCGGTGAAGGTATCAACGTGAAGAGTAATGAAATAGGACAACGAACTACTACTATATAGATCAGCATACTGCTTCAAAGTTTGCATAACTACTGGGTTGTCCACTTATGAAACGAAGAGAATACAATCAACTAATTCATACAGACTCTAAATCGTCAGATATGAAATGAAGGTAACGTGTATGTATTTAAAAAGTGTGGCGAGTCAGTTATTTCAAACGTGGTGAAAGTAGTGCAGATGTTCTCCTCACCTACTTCTGAGTGCATTTCTTTTGATCAAGGCCTAAAATGAGATGACTCTTGTTTTTTCAAACTGACAAGCAGTAAACAATGTTTTTGTCGGACATCCCATGTAACCGGATGGAAAAGGTGTCTTTTTTGACAATTTCGGTTACCCTGTATGTGGTATTTGTAAACCACTTTTGAATGTGCTGTGAGATTCTGCTTCGTATATTACTCGATTCACGTACTGTAATATGTACTTGGAGTTATGAGGTGCTTAACGTGCACAGATTTGACGGCAGATCTCTCTCCCATGTAAATGATGCAGCAGTTGTCAGTCGCTCCATACTGAAGAGGTTGATGCTTAAATTATTACTGCCTCAAGTCTCATCATTATGCAGCGTGGATACGCCTAACCCTTTGCTTCTTGCTGCTCTAACTTTCCGCAGAAATCAGTATAGATAAAGTTCATTGTGAAGCAATTTTCAGTGAGAAACTTCTCTTTGGATTACTGATGAGTAGTCGAGGATTTGGTTTATTTTCAACTTGACCATCACTCACATTTGATCACAGCCTTCACATTCAGATAGAATTTGCAGCCGGCCTCTTTCGAAAAGAAGCACTAGACTCGAGTTTCGCTCTCATTAGAGCTCGTCAGTAGTGCATATCCTTGCCACGGCCGGGATTTGAACTCCGGACATTCCAATCATGAGGCAACCGTGTTAACCACTGCGCCATTGACCTCACATTAGGCACGACCGAATCATCAAATCTGAACGCTCAACCACTCTCGCTTGTGAGCAGTGATCAGGTTGCCCGATCGTCTCGAGAGGAGACACAGTTACTGCCTGTTAACTCCAATCGATAACCCCGCGATTAGGACTTCCGAGACAGGTCGAAATCTCTTTGGACTAGTTTTCCGGGTAAATAAATGTGTACACATACGATGTTGGTTTCTACACAGTTGTAACACTTTCAAAATGCGGAACTCCCGGTTACCTTGTAGTTTTCTTTGGTAAACCAGATTCAGCCATAAAATTCCGTCATTCCTTTGGCAATTTTACTTTATTTAGAGATGTATTTGGAATATACACATTTTCGTCCAGAAAATCAAGGTACTAGTGGTTTATCATTCTTCAGTGAACTGAAAAAATTTCTGTATCTGAACAAATGTTTCAAGTTAATCGCAAATGATACTGAGCCAGTTCATCCATACAAACTCGTGTCAACTTAATGCATAAAACTGTGTGAATAACTTGTTTCATTTCTAAACCGTGCGCCATTATATGAATTGAAAACGTGTGTGGGTTAGCAAGAAACTGGTTTTTACTGAATAAATAAATTCGATCGATATAAAATGAACGTGACCAGGCAATTGTGCACGATAATTCGGCTTTGTCTAGTGCAACGTCAGTGAAGAATTGATAAACTATACGTATACTTGAGTAAGTGGGTGGGGTTCAACTCCTGGCCGAGCTACTAATAAGGTTGGACAAGTTTAAAACAGTAGTCACGGTTTATTTGCAAACAGATGGCTGAAAATTTCCATGAATGAAAATGCTACCATCAGTCTTGTGTGTTATTCAATTTAAGAAAGGCTGAAACTTATCCCTCATTAAGTCTGGATAAAATTTTGCTCAGATGCCGAATTTTTTTGTGGAAAGTGAAAAACCATTATCTGCTACTACGCCTGAACAATGAATAGAAAACTAATCAAAACTTGGACTAATAGACGGTTGTGAAGGATATATTGCGACTGAGCAAGCTGTATTACTCTACGTTTTAATCACCTCGGATGGCCTTCCTCATGACCTTCTTTACAACACTCCTGAGGAAGGCCACCCTAGGTGGATGAAACGTAAAGTACTACAACTTGCTGATAACGTTGTGTTATTCTCAATCTGTTTAACAATAACATGCTAAACACGACGCCCAAACTGTTTGACTTCATTTTTACTCAATTTTGTGCGGATATCTCGCAGCTTTATTGCGACCATCGGCATTATAGCATTAGGCGTACACACATATCTCGACGAGAAAAGATGTGAGATTAGTTAGAGTCTGTCTACATCACAGGTAACCCGTGCTACGAATGTGAAATTCCCAAGCTCTGGACGTATCTTCTTATTCCACCTGATGAAACGCCTGCTACGATAGAACAAGTTAGTTCGGTTGCTGTTTTGCATTCAGCCGAAAACCACAGATTCCACGACCGCATCTTATCTGTCACAATCAGACTCACAGCTTGCCTTTAGGTGCATTTTGTCCTTCTGCCTTTTAGATGCCAAGATAATAATTGTTATGTTTAATGACCGTAAGTTAAAAAATCGGAAGAACAAAATAATGATAAAAACACACTTTGGGTCCTGAAAACTACTGCTGAACTTCACTGCATGTATATTAATAGAAGATTTGATAGGATTTTGTTGACATCGAAGTAGTGAGGGAGAGGATGCAGATATGTGTAGTTTATTTTGGTTTCATGTAGCAATTCATGTAGATCTGTCCCGAAGTGTGTAACGTAAGGAGCTTTGTGGCTATTTCGTTAAACTCATACGAAAAGACAATCTAGTATTGGTATATGGCACGATATTTGTTCGAACTGATTCCGCTGTACCTTATCAAGTGCATACTGCGGAAATGAGAAATGCGAGGTATGCATATGATTTCCTCTTGCGCAGGGTGTCCCGTCTAGGCATGTGATAAAGAAGGGAAAAATCCAGGAGCCCCACCAAGACAATGTTAATTTAATGAATCGTTCTTCTTGCACACACAGTGGTGGCTTCAGTCGTTCGACAGCTGTTGTCTCGACAGAGTGGAGTAGACGTTTATTCCAGTGCGTCAAGATGACTGAGAATATCAAGGGTAAACGAAAATAATTGCATCAAGCATGTGAACAACAGTAGTGCTGATTCGACGATGGGCGCAAACATATCAAACCGCGGCAGTCAAAACTTGTAAATGGGAAATTCAACAAGATACGCATGAGACACGCCGCCTCAAAACCAATTCGTGCGTCAGGTATAGTGCTAGACAAAAGAAAGCAAAAGTCCATCAGGAAGGAGTGAAATAGAATATAGAAAATTCGAGCAAGAAAATCGCACGGATAATTCTCAAATAAGAGGAACGATGGTACATTGGAGGAAAACTAGTTTGCTGGGAGTAATAAAATACCGTCCTACACTTAATGTTAGCGCAAAGGTATACGTTAAAATTCGTTCGAAGAACTACGTAAACTACTATTTAGAAAGCAGTTATCTGCTAAGACTCGTACGGATTCGTCACCCGAAACTACCAAACCACGAAATGGACCAAACTCAAAACACCACGAACACTGAAATCCCACCGAAATGGCCAAGCAACGGTGCAAACTGCTATCCTACATTTGATCACACCGTGGAATACACCGCAAGCCGTAGGCATCCTTGTCCGCTTGTTAGTGATCAGTCATATTTCACACAACACAATCTCGTCCTGTTGGTGAATCTGCGTTTCTCCAGCACTGCCAGCAACATCACTGATACCAAGATAATTTGATCCTCACCAGCGTTAACGACACTGTAACTGTGACGACGTGATCCTCAGAGAATTGCGACATGATTTATCCGAATGCGAATTCGCACGAGTTCAGTTGTCGGGTGTATGTTGGCCTCACATGCGACAACACCGCATTCGTTGTCAAAAGTGAGTGTTTACCCATGTAAAAGCGACCACTCTGTGTCAGGTGTTAGTCATAGGCGTGCTGAGTCCGTATACTTTGTGTAACCGTGTTTCCAAAGTAGACCATTGTCACATTCGGACGGGTGCAATTGACTACAATAGTCGATGGCTTTCCGAAACAGACCACGAGTCATCCCAACTTGTAAAACCACTCATTTGTGGGATCCGGAAAACAACTCGACCGACAAAAGTAGACTGTGATGTACGAAACAGCCAAAATAAGCTAACCGGTACAGGGATGCAAATGTGGGTGATATAGGTTAATACTTCGTCACAGTGAACGAAAGGCAATTTGTCGAGCTCAATCACTTTGAGTGGAAACTGCTGTGCAGTTCCCCAAATTAGATCATGGGACTCTTAATAATGAAATTCGCGAATGCCACCCGAGTATGATCGAGCGGTTGGAGTACACGGGAATTTCAGATTCATGGGATGTAGTTCAATAGGCTATCATGGGAGGAGAGACGATCAAACGTTTGAGTTCCTGTGTTTGTGATAGTCCAATGATAAGCGTTATCGGAGTGCTCAAATAAACAGTGGTTTTTTAAAACAGAGAGAACGAATAAGAAGCAGCAGACTGACGTGCGGTGTGCCAACACTTCCAAGTGACAAGTTGACACAACTGACATACATTCGGCCAGAAGACAATAACTAGTAGTCGGGAACAGGCAGACCTGCGTATTTGGTGGCTTGTTAGTGCTGGAGGTAACCGGGAGAATGGTAGACTATCCACTCTCTTGTGTGAGTTGTTCTGATGGAGATTCAAACATCCTAACCGATTCAGTAGTGACCACAAATATAGATAGTGCGATTCAATTTAACAACATCCGAACTGGGAGAAAGTCTGACAGCGAAATGAGTCATCTGTTGGAAACTCGACGATCGTTCGTCCATGGTTAACGGGAGAGTGTCTGCTGATAGATTATCAGGTGCGTGCATAAATACATATATATGTGGTATGATATACGCTAGACACATTCTGTTTTCACACGGAAGTGCACATCAAGGGTAATTTGTCAGGGCAGAGCAACCACACACTGCGCCCACAAAACTCGGAATCAATTTCAACTTTGTGTCATAACTAGACCATCCGTGAACATCTAACTCGCCAATCTTAGATGTTTTTGGGTATTCTTCAGAGTCCTGGAGTTCTGGCCCGTGACAGCTCAACTAATACCGAGCACAGTTATGATGGCAGACGTGCACAACTGTGGCATCAAATGTTTTCCACACATCGTCAACTAAACTGGATTAGCCGGCTAACGTGTATGCACATCATGAACATGATACCCACACAGCATACCTTTCGTCAATGTGCAGCATTTGGACACGGATCATAGGAATGATTAACGAATGGATGTTCGATCACAATAAACTCATATCATACAAAATAATGTTGCATAGGAGCTACTGAGAAACCCACAACCGAGAGATTTGCATAACATTGTCAATATGGCAAACAGAATGAGCCCAGGCGCTGTAGTCAGCCGAAAACAGGTATTGTAGAAATCAGTCGAGTAATGTATGGATTACGCGAATGACATGTCTATGTGTTGCAAACAAGGGGTCACACTGGCGCAGTCAACCAGAATGTGATGAAAATCCGATCGAAATGGGGTTTCAACTCTGAGTGCGGATCTACGGTAACTGATCTCAAAACTGAGTTGACATATCAAGGGCTGTGTGTATACCACTGACGTGTGATTGCGTGAACCGACACGGTTTGTGTACTCGGTCGTGACGCATCGAGCCCTAGAGAATGGAGCCTACCGACAGTGTCTAACCAAAAACAAACGTGTATGAATGAACCGGAACCGATAGGTTGATGTCACAACATTCCTCCCGGCGTGAGCAACCGTTATTTCGTATTCGGATAGAAAGTGTGAAGTCACATTCAAAACTGAAACAGACTTTGAAACTGGAATCTGTGCGTTTTCCGCAGCATTCGATATGCGTTACGTTGTTTCCAAGCTTCGTCATGTCGTTTGTGAACTACGTCGAGAGGATGCAAAGTCGTGTGTGAGAACTGCTAAGACGAGATAGTTTTCCCAGTTGAAAACAGACACACGTGTTCCTGTGAATAAGGTGTCTGGTTGCGAAGCACATTTTTCAATATACCAGGTTACACGTTCCTTCCTTCTCAAATTCAATGGTCAATCGGTCTTGTCAGTTTAAGTTTTTCTGCAAACGATCGCACGCCAATAGGTGACCCTCCTTCGATTGAAGAAGTGTGTAGCCTACATGCCTCGACAATTGTACTCAAAAATGCAGTAACGCAAGCACATTATAATTTGGCAGAAGCGCCTTTAGTTTAATGTAATCCATTTTCCAAGCTCTGAAACGCAGGTTACACGACAATCCTCCCAAATTACTCGCAACGTTGCGAAGTTGCAGGTAGTAGATTCCATTATATCAAGTGTCTCTACTGTCTTCATGAAAGACTATACAGTCTGTTTAGGGCCCTCAATACAACAGAAGTACGTACAATGTATTTGGCTAAACAACCGATCGAATGTCTCAGCATACACATACTATGCTCATTGGCCCCATTTTCCGTGACATGTTCAACTTGCGTGCGAAATTTCCCAGTCGAACTCTTCGTTCACCATCTTCCAATCCAGCCTCAACATCGTTACATTGTTTAGACTATCCACTGCCTATTGCATTGTGGTATGTTAACAACAGACAGACTTCGCTTCTGTTTAAGACAGCAACTGTGCTTCTATGTTTTACCTCTAACCAATATGTCCATCATCCGTGATGCGCATTGTATACAACACCGCGGGTACCTTCCTTTCTTCTTCGTAACCATCCATTCACTTTTCACGACGGAAGAACCCTCCACCAAGGTCCAGTCGTTGATAGTGCTTTTCCAGACCCAAGACCGCTGAAAAGTTGTCTTCACTTACAAACTATCGTTTGCTGGGCACATTGATTGGCGCCACACGTTTCTGGCAGAGATGAACAATTCTGCAGTCGGATTAGAGCAGATCACTCTAAAGAATCAGCAGTCGAATACTTCTCTCAAAACTCTTCTGATGCAGTCAACATCGCTGAATTTTGTGTGTATTCCAGTCGGGCGGCAAGGGTCATTTTGGAGGTGGAGATGCATGATTGTGATTATTTCGCGTGGGCCGTGTGTTTGTTCGCCTTAAACAACTTCCGGAACCTAATGATAACGCAATGCCGACTGGATTTCGAGAATTCGGATTACTTTGAAATAACAGTCACCCAAATCCGATTGTGGAACTCGCATTCTAACAAACATTTCCGATGGCGCATTTCATAATTGAACGTTACGCTTGATTTTTGCTCCCTTCATTGCTCACCAGTGAAATGCATCTCCTACTGAGTAGACAGAAGGTCACCGTTTTGTCTCTTCTAAGTTATCCCCAAATATGAACTGTATCCGTTCAAGGTTGCAGTTTAGCTTACATGGTTGTTCAGTTGTTCGCGATTCGCCGGCGGCTCCATCAGAGGAAAATTGTGTTGTGGTCCACATCGTCAAAATGTCGCCACTCAACAGCTGCTCAATAACTGATAGGCTTGTAACTACCTCTCCATTCTTGCTATCTCTGGGTCTGGGTTTACTATGGCGATTAAAAATAGGCTCATGGTATCCATCCGCAGCGTGGTCGTGAACATTTGTGTATCCTGTTCAACGCAGT
Source organism: Paragonimus westermani (assembly GCA_008508345.1). Lineage (NCBI taxonomy): Eukaryota > Metazoa > Platyhelminthes > Trematoda > Plagiorchiida > Troglotrematidae > Paragonimus > Paragonimus westermani. The sequence continues at coordinate 154,513 of QNGE01001105.1, read as the reverse complement.
CGGGTGCTCGTGTGTTTTGTGTTCTGGGGAGTAGTGTTCATGAAATATCGTGTTCACATTTCACCAGATTGAAATAAAGACAGTGTGCTTGCTGACCAAATATGTTGCCTTTCGTGTGATGGAACTATTCGAATAATGTTGTCATCCATGTGCTTCTGCTTCATATATTACAGCAGAAACCACATAATTGCAGTAAAACTTACTCACTGAGTTCTGGATCCTTCCAAATAAATCGTTCGAGAAGAATATTGAGTAGAGAACATGCAGACCGATATTTACCGGTTGCTCTTTTACCGTGCTCATAGGCATGACAGAAGGTGTGTCGCTGCACATCGATTTGTTGCGTGGCATATTTTGGAAACTGAAGCTGACGTTATCAGAACACAATGAAAGTAAAATTGTCTTGCAGTCTTTTTTATCGAAAGGAGGACACTTTCTTAATCCTCCGATTTCGAAACAGTCAGAGGTATTGGACGATAGTAGAAGAGTTAGAACACTCAATTCCCTTTAGCACTTTAGACGGAGCTGATATAAAACATGTGTGGTGAGATGTCCCCATCCTGATCTGCTCTGATCAGTCGTTGGCACAAAACTGACGATGTCTACCAACTGCACACAGTAACAGTAATCGACTAGATCAGCCAGAGATTTTTCATCATTTGATCGTTGATTGTGCAATCAGTTCCACGATGTGGAGATTGAGTGATTGAGCGCCTTCAGTGAACACAGTATTTTACGATTTCCAATTCTCCGCCAACAGCATTCTTAGATAAAGGTTAAACAGCAGTTTTTCGAACGATCTGACCAAATCAAATGGTGATCGATGAGGCCGGACTCCTTGAGTTTGCTACAGCTAACTGGTTGAAGTCCATTCAGGGATATGGTCCGTCATAATTTGATGCAAACACCGACCTGTTCAGCCCAAGTAAATATCGTCTCAAATTCAGCTGAAATGACACATTAGGTGAAAGGAACACGGATCACTTGTGTGTATCGCTTTTGTGGACAGCCAGAGCCTAGTGCTTTTCGCAACACGCCAGTGAACAGCTGTATATATATATGGCGCATTGCCAGCATAGGTTTGTAACGTGTTGGTAAAATAATCATTCCTGAGTTCTGTTTGTTCTGATCGTCTGCAAACTGTGAATGGTGAACACCTAATTTCACACACCTAGAAAAATATGTATTGCACGCTCACTGGAGAAAAAAAAGAAGAATTGTAAGAAAGGCGTCATTGAATTTTGCTTATCCGGAAAAAATTTTGTGCTTCTACGACAAGATGGATGCACCAAAACTCCCCGGCTACAATGTAGAGATTATTGCATCACTTATGCACGAAAGATCAAGTTTAAAATGGCTGAACAAGACTGATTAGATATAGCTTCGATTTCATCAAAACACAAATAACCTCGAAGTAATACCGAACTTTGAATATTTTTTACGGCGGCCTGATATATCTGTGGACTTTACACTGTGGCCACAAAAATATTTACTGATATTGTTCTATTGCAAACCTCTGTGCGGCTGAATCATTTTGAAAAGAGGACTCAGCCGAATTAGTTGCCTACACTCAGAGCACAACTTAGTTGACTTCCACTGATCACTGCTGTTGGTATGCTCAACCTCATATTCGACTAGTCAGCGTATTTGTGAACGATGCTGGTGGTCTATAGCAAAAGGGCCTTTGTGAACAATGACGCAACCGACTTTTTCGGCTAATGCTTTGTAGGCTAACAAATGAATCGAATGCTGTGTTAGCCATGAGGAATAAGTATTGACGGGAGGTGCAGACGGTCCCGTTACCAACTGTGCTGTCGTGGGTTGATGTGAAGTACACACAGTAATCATGTCCTAACATGTGAGTTTGTTTGAAGACCCTCGAGAAAGCGTAAAAACAAAGAGAATAGCAGGGCACCAAAATTGGGGAATTTACTCCGGGCTTCCGTAATTCTTTCATTTTGCGTTCGCTAACCAGTCACCGAAGTCGGTTTCGCGTCCAGAAATACTTGCCATGATGCCCTACTAACATTTTCTGTAAAAGTTTGCCATTGTGCCAGAACTGTCTTGGTCACGATCGGTCCCGCAATTCTCAAGCTGAAACTCACAACATAGATTTGAATAGTGAAGCATGAACGCACTCATAGTTACACTTTTCAGCCAGTTTTTTTGAAAAATAGGTACCCTACCCAAATTCCACTCTTATTACAACGCACTGATGGCGCTTATCACGCTTTTGCTTGGGATGTGAGCTCAAGCAAGGATTTCGTGTTGTAATTGGGCTGACCACTTCCACAAAACCCGGAACCTTTTTCGGGGGTCGACTGTTAATTACGTGTACCACTCCTATATATATTTAGAACTAGAACGACCAAACTATCTGTGTAGAAGAGTTACTCGTTTTTTACACTATCGGACGTTTTCTTAAAAAGGAACAGAAACTGAGTGAAGCTGACGGAATTGTGAATCGATAACACCAAACCATCTAATGGGTTCACGCCCAGCAGGAAATATGCCCCGCAGTTTCATGTCGCTTATCTTGCCTGTCACCATCATCATACCTTAGTAGTCAGGCAATCAACAGTTTCTTGAATACCACCTATTGTTCTGACAAGTTTTACAGAAATGTAAATTCTACAATCAGCCACAGTCTAGAGAAGACACCCTGAAGTTTTAATCTTGAGGTTATCGGTTGCAGTCATCGGAAAAGTGACCATGCTTTATCTGGAAGAGATCGAGTCAACTGAGCCGTGCTTATTAGCAAGTGTGATTGGACATGTGGATAAAACCCCTGGGTAACACCTTCATTGGAGTCACTGACGCAGTCAGCACCGTCAACACGGCTGCCCCGCAATGTTCAAACTCCGGGCATGTTTAGGACATGTATCACTGATGAGCTTCTACAGAAGCGAACTTGAAATAACTGCTCTTTTCAAAACCCAACTACTGACAATCACATCGGAATGTGAAACTTGTGATCACTTGTGTTCAAATGTCGTATACTGAAGCCCTACTTACTTACGAATGATCGGATGTAATAAGATCCTTTTCTAAAATTAATGGAGGGATCTGAAGTCCAAGAAGTACGCACTTGGAATACGATTTTTGGTGTAAATTTCAACATGATAATTATCTGCGCGTGAAATCTACCTATTTTTATGCGTTTAGGCACATATGCAGTCTCCCGGGGGCACTGAGAAAAATTGCGGATAGAGTGTAAGTTGAACCACACACAAACAGCAAATGCTCATCTCCCGTGCCCAAGATAATAGGTGAATTATGACCACTTTATATTTTTCACATTTCCATTTTTACACGACCTGTGAGGGCGATGAATCTAACTCGTACCGAACGCTGTTATTAAGCAGCTTTGACTGATGACGATATGTCTAGATTTAGGTCACCAACTGTTGAAAGCAACAGCCAGCCAAAAGTAATAAAAACAACGCAAAATTCAATTTCACACGTACACCTTGTTCGTGTTAATCTTTGCTTAAGAAGTTTCAAAAACACTTGCGATCGATTCAAGCAAATGGCCTGCAGCAAACGCTCAACCAAACTTAGAATTGGTCGTAATTTCCGTTATGTTCAAAGGTCAATAGTTGGTTGTCTTTCAGATTAGAAATATGCCGTGTGCAAGTCAGTTAGCGTTGAGTTATACAGAATATACAAGTGTGATTTGCCAGTTTGACTGAACTGGACTTCGGCTCGTTCTCACGTTGAAGCGTGCGGCCACAATCCATCTTATAACTTGGGACATTGTAGATAACATCTCTCAAATACATCATCTTCATTTTAGTACATAACGTCAAGTCAGCAATATAGGGACTGTACTGCAAGAAACATTTTGCACAAAATCTATGTAATTAGTCAAACCCTTATCAAGAAAACGACGGGTTCCATGGGAATCAATTGAGGAAAGACGACAGAGAGTTTTCAAGTTGAACACCACTCACATTTGATCGCAGAGTTCGCATTCAGATAGACTTTCCAGCCAGCCTCTTTCGAAAAGAAGCACTAGACTCGAGTTTCGCTCTCATTAGAGCTCGTCAGTAGTGCATATCCTTGCCACGGCCGGGATTTGAACTGCGGCCATTCCAATCATGAGGCAACCGTGTTAACCACTGCGCCTTTGACCTGACATCAGGCACGACCGAATTATCAAATGCGAACGCTCAACCACTATCGCCTGTGAGCAATGATCCGGTTGCCCGATCGTCTCGAGAGGAGACACAGCAACTGTCCTGTTAACTCCAATCGATAACCCCGCGAAATCCCCGATGACTCATCAGTAGACTGAGAGTTTGTGGCATTACCATGGCTACCGTAATGTTCCTCTGTCGAAAGTCTAACACCACGTAGCATAAACGGTGCTAATAAAGTACTTCTCAGCAGAATTAACGAAAACAGCCCCTTTAGTTGTTTACAATCATGAAAAGCAACACATACATACGTGAAGTTTAATACGGAACCGACCTCATGACAATTATAGATGACTAGCGGCAGACAGTGGATGAAGTAAGGCCACCAGATGGGAGAGTGCTCACAGAGCCTATGATCAAGCAACGGCCTCACTGCCACAGAGTTACCACTTGAGTTACCAACAGGCTTCTTCACTTGACACGGAGACAAGCGTTATTGCGACGCAGACAGCTAGATTGGCCAAAAGGAAGAGGGGAACGGTTTCCAAAATGCACCGGCGAGTGACGGTGAAGGGTGGGCGGATGTAGGCAATCACATCAGTTCAAACGTGTTCTTGGGCGGTGAGTGCTTCAGTTGAATTTGAACATTAGCGTAAAACCTAAACAGTCCGACCCAGATAAACTATATCTAACCTCTGTTCAGTTTGTTATCAATTAAACGTTTCAGTTGTGATCAAAATGAGATACGGACACAAGGATAAAACGGGTAATGGATTGTCCTTTCAGTAATTGATTTTGCGAAACCCTAACAGTAGTTTCTGTAAATTAACCGTGCAAATAAGCGTGTCTCATAATCACTTTGTGTCTGGTAAGAAAAAGGAGCCTAAACCAAATCAATCATCCTCTCTGATTGGATTGCAGCACAGAAGTTCTCTTTCATTTTTGTACACCTACTCATATAATGCTGTTGAATCACTAACATGTTATGTATAATTTTACACATACCACATTTCACTACGTTTTTTTTAAATCAATCAACCGGTTTCCGCAAAACCTCTCTGTCAGTGTCAAGTATCGAACTCTCTCTTGAAGTTTAGGTGAACCGAAAAGACGACTTTTATCAGGGCGTTAAACTTTTCAGACTGTTCTAAAAAGATATATTTTCCATGGATTAGCCGTAGTTAACTTCGTAGGTAAATTGTACAGCAGAAACCTTATCCTGAAATCCGTGCAACGTTGTTGAAGTATTTTAGACGTAAAAAATAGAGCACTTGTGGCCTATACTCCCGAACGGATCATAGTTACAACAGAAATCACAACAAACTTTTTCTTCTAAACTCTGGAGGACTCCGATTACGTTGGCTTCGACATACAGAAATACTTAACACTATGGAAGGAAAAAGCTTGCAAGATGTAGTTGCTGAACTCGCCAAACCCATGTACTATTTTCCGAAGAACATTGTCGGCATTCCGAAGAACGTCAAAACAAAGAGTGAGTTTGAGTAGATGTTTAGTTCAGAATTTGCAGACCAAGAGTACAGAACAGTCATTGAAGGTGATCCTGCCTGTTGGATCATATTCAGTTTGCCTACCTGGCACTGTAAATAGCTTAACTACACGTTGTGCATGACTCATGGCCGATTTCCCAGTTTTTGTTCGGCAAAACGTTGCCTTTAATCGAGTCCGTTTTGATCAACATGCTTATGGTGCCACAAGAAGCCGGTGAACGCTCATGCGTGCATCTAATCTACGGTTGGTCCATTTGAGCCATTACTACTACAAAATACTTTCCAAGGTGCATTTTGAAAGGGTTACACAAGAGGTGGTGACAGAGAAGCAAAATTAGACGTGTCAAATGTTCACTGAGTTAACTACTATGCTTCATCATTTGTATAAATATTAATTCGTACAAATCTGCTGTTTTGTACAGTTCGTTGTTCGCAAGACTATGGATTCTTCGAGAACTCAGGTCAAAATACGCACTCCTGGAGTGGCTCGTACGTGAATATCAATGTCCCTATAAGACAAACTTAAAACGTTTAATTGGCATTGGTAGATAACTTAGTATTCATCACAAAATAAAGGGTTACCATTTGATGACAACATGGCGCACAACATGAAGCCCACATTAATTGTCTATCAAGTTTCTGAACAAAAAGCTCTGTGTAAACTACGACTTTAATGCAACATTTGAAGACAGCATGCGCAAACCAACCGTTAGTAGTATGTTACAAGACAACTGCTGGTCACTGCTATCCGTACTGAAGCAAATTACACGAGCACGCGAAATTCAGTTTTATCGCCAAGGGTTCATATTTCTCCACTCAGCACATAACATATGGCCTAATGAGTAAAACTGCCAAGTTTTTCTCAGTGGTACACCAAAATGGTGTGTTCCGGAGATTGGAACACACGTGGGTGACGCATAGCAAACAACAGCCAAACTATGGACAAACACTGTCATGCAAAGGTTTAGTGGAGTATGCCTCAAGTCAAAAGTGATGCTCCCTAAATAGCGTAATCCCAATAGTTGAACAATGTTGGTTGTTAAAAAATCCACTTTCTACAGTCTTCAAGTACCCACACATGACAAGAAATCGGTTAGAATTGAAATAATAATATTCATGGCTTAAATTTTGATGCCAACTTGTGTTAACGCCTAAGCTGTAGTGAACGAATCTAGATTATCTCTTCGGTTAATGTAGATGAGGTTTTAGATAAGAAGTGGTATTAAGTTAGTGCTGATAAATACAAAATATTTCTGGATACGATTCCATCTCTGTCGTGTGAGCGGGAGACTATTGCATAACCTTAAACAGTTTATCACCTATATTCAGTCACAGTCTTGGCATTCAGCTAAATTTCTTGGCTGGTTCGTTTCGACAAAAAGCACAAGAAACAAATTTCGCTCACTTACGACTTATTACTTACGTATATTTTCATTCCGGATTGGAATGTACACTTCAGCGGACAAGAGTGTGATAGCAGCATTTTGATCACACCTCAAGTATCCTGAAGGTAGTCGTAAATAAGCAATCGTATTCAGGCGTCCAAAAAATTTTCTTGTGGATGTTTTTCAAGTGACCGATTATTTCGAAGGGAAAATTAGGACATTTCCATCACACGAAAGGCAACATATTTGGTCAGCAAGCACACTGTCTTTATTTCAATCTGGTGAAATGTGAACACGATATTTCATGAACACTACTCCCCAGAACACAAAACACACGAGCACCCGACTGCGTTGAACAGGATACACAAATGTTCACGACCACGCTGCGGATGGATACCATGAGCCTATTTTTAATCGCCATAGTAAACCCAGACCCAGAGATAGCAAGAATGGAGAGGTAGTTACAAGCCTATCAGTTATTGAGCAGCTGTTGAGTGGCGACATTTTGACGATGTGGACCACAACACAATTTTCCTCTGATGGAGCCGCCGGCGAATCGCGAACAACTGAACAACCATGTAAGCTAAACTGCAACCTTGAACGGATACAGTTCATATTTGGGGATAACTTAGAAGAGACAAAACGGTGACCTTCTGTCTACTCAGTAGGAGATGCATTTCACTGGTGAGCAATGAAGGGAGCAAAAATCAAGCGTAACGTTCAATTATGAAATGCGCCATCGGAAATGTTTGTTAGAATGCGAGTTCCACAATCGGATTTGGGTGACTGTTATTTCAAAGTAATCCGAATTCTCGAAATCCAGTCGGCATTGCGTTATCATTAGGTTCCGGAAGTTGTTTAAGGCGAACAAACACACGGCCCACGCGAAATAATCACAATCATGCATCTCCACCTCCAAAATGACCCTTGCCGCCCGACTGGAATACACACAAAATTCAGCGATGTTGACTGCATCAGAAGAGTTTTGAGAGAAGTATTCGACTGCTGATTCTTTAGAGTGATCTGCTCTAATCCGACTGCAGAATTGTTCATCTCTGCCAGAAACGTGTGGCGCCAATCAATGTGCCCAGCAAACGATAGTTTGTAAGTGAAGACAACTTTTCAGCGGTCTTGGGTCTGGAAAAGCACTATCAACGACTGGACCTTGGTGGAGGGTTCTTCCGTCGTGAAAAGTGAATGGATGGTTACGAAGAAGAAAGGAAGGTACCCGCGGTGTTGTATACAATGCGCATCACGGATGATGGACATATTGGTTAGAGGTAAAACATAGAAGCACAGTTGCTGTCTTAAACAGAAGCGAAGTCTGTCTGTTGTTAACATACCACAATGCAATAGGCAGTGGATAGTCTAAACAATGTAACGATGTTGAGGCTGGATTGGAAGATGGTGAACGAAGAGTTCGACTGGGAAATTTCGCACGCAAGTTGAACATGTCACGGAAAATGGGGCCAATGAGCATAGTATGTGTATGCTGAGACATTCGATCGGTTGTTTAGCCAAATACATTGTACGTACTTCTGTTGTATTGAGGGCCCTAAACAGACTGTATAGTCTTTCATGAAGACAGTAGAGACACTTGATATAATGGAATCTACTACCTGCAACTTCGCAACGTTGCGAGTAATTTGGGAGGATTGTCGTGTAACCTGCGTTTCAGAGCTTGGAAAATGGATTACATTAAACTAAAGGCGCTTCTGCCAAATTATAATGTGCTTGCGTTACTGCATTTTTGAGTACAATTGTCGAGGCATGTAGGCTACACACTTCTTCAATCGAAGGAGGGTCACCTATTGGCGTGCGATCGTTTGCAGAAAAACTTAAACTGACAAGACCGATTGACCATTGAATTTGAGAAGGAAGGAACGTGTAACCTGGTATATTGAAAAATGTGCTTCGCAACCAGACACCTTATTCACAGGAACACGTGTGTCTGTTTTCAACTGGGAAAACTATCTCGTCTTAGCAGTTCTCACACACGACTTTGCATCCTCTCGACGTAGTTCACAAACGACATGACGAAGCTTGGAAACAACGTAACGCATATCGAATGCTGCGGAAAACGCACAGATTCCAGTTTCAAAGTCTGTTTCAGTTTTGAATGTGACTTCACACTTTCTATCCGAATACGAAATAACGGTTGCTCACGCCGGGAGGAATGTTGTGACATCAACCTATCGGTTCCGGTTCATTCATACACGTTTGTTTTTGGTTAGACACTGTCGGTAGGCTCCATTCTCTAGGGCTCGATGCGTCACGACCGAGTACACAAACCGTGTCGGTTCACGCAATCACACGTCAGTGGTATACACACAGCCCTTGATATGTCAACTCAGTTTTGAGATCAGTTACCGTAGATCCGCACTCAGAGTTGAAACCCCATTTCGATCGGATTTTCATCACATTCTGGTTGACTGCGCCAGTGTGACCCCTTGTTTGCAACACATAGACATGTCATTCGCGTAATCCATACATTACTCGACTGATTTCTACAATACCTGTTTTCGGCTGACTACAGCGCCTGGGCTCATTCTGTTTGCCATATTGACAATGTTATGCAAATCTCTCGGTTGTGGGTTTCTCAGTAGCTCCTATGCAACATTATTTTGTATGATATGAGTTTATTGTGATCGAACATCCATTCGTTAATCATTCCTATGATCCGTGTCCAAATGCTGCACATTGACGAAAGGTATGCTGTGTGGGTATCATGTTCATGATGTGCATACACGTTAGCCGGCTAATCCAGTTTAGTTGACGATGTGTGGAAAACATTTGATGCCACAGTTGTGCACGTCTGCCATCATAACTGTGCTCGGTATTAGTTGAGCTGTCACGGGCCAGAACTCCAGGACTCTGAAGAATACCCAAAAACATCTAAGATTGGCGAGTTAGATGTTCACGGATGGTCTAGTTATGACACAAAGTTGAAATTGATTCCGAGTTTTGTGGGCGCAGTGTGTGGTTGCTCTGCCCTGACAAATTACCCTTGATGTGCACTTCCGTGTGAAAACAGAATGTGTCTAGCGTATATCATACCACATATATATGTATTTATGCACGCACCTGATAATCTATCAGCAGACACTCTCCCGTTAACCATGGACGAACGATCGTCGAGTTTCCAACAGATGACTCATTTCGCTGTCAGACTTTCTCCCAGTTCGGATGTTGTTAAATTGAATCGCACTATCTATATTTGTGGTCACTACTGAATCGGTTAGGATGTTTGAATCTCCATCAGAACAACTCACACAAGAGAGTGGATAGTCTACCATTCTCCCGGTTACCTCCAGCACTAACAAGCCACCAAATACGCAGGTCTGCCTGTTCCCGACTACTAGTTATTGTCTTCTGGCCGAATGTATGTCAGTTGTGTCAACTTGTCACTTGGAAGTGTTGGCACACCGCACGTCAGTCTGCTGCTTCTTATTCGTTCTCTCTGTTTTAAAAAACCACTGTTTATTTGAGCACTCCGATAACGCTTATCATTGGACTATCACAAACACAGGAACTCAAACGTTTGATCGTCTCTCCTCCCATGATAGCCTATTGAACTACATCCCATGAATCTGAAATTCCCGTGTACTCCAACCGCTCGATCATACTCGGGTGGCATTCGCGAATTTCATTATTAAGAGTCCCATGATCTAATTTGGGGAACTGCACAGCAGTTTCCACTCAAAGTGATTGAGCTCGACAAATTGCCTTTCGTTCACTGTGACGAAGTATTAACCTATATCACCCACATTTGCATCCCTGTACCGGTTAGCTTATTTTGGCTGTTTCGTACATCACAGTCTACTTTTGTCGGTCGAGTTGTTTTCCGGATCCCACAAATGAGTGGTTTTACAAGTTGGGATGACTCGTGGTCTGTTTCGGAAAGCCATCGACTATTGTAGTCAATTGCACCCGTCCGAATGTGACAATGGTCTACTTTGGAAACACGGTTACACAAAGTATACGGACTCAGCACGCCTATGACTAACACCTGACACAGAGTGGTCGCTTTTACATGGGTAAACACTCACTTTTGACAACGAATGCGGTGTTGTCGCATGTGAGGCCAACATACACCCGACAACTGAACTCGTGCGAATTCGCATTCGGATAAATCATGTCGCAATTCTCTGAGGATCACGTCGTCACAGTTACAGTGTCGTTAACGCTGGTGAGGATCAAATTATCTTGGTATCAGTGATGTTGCTGGCAGTGCTGGAGAAACGCAGATTCACCAACAGGACGAGATTGTGTTGTGTGAAATATGACTGATCACTAACAAGCGGACAAGGATGCCTACGGCTTGCGGTGTATTCCACGGTGTGATCAAATGTAGGATAGCAGTTTGCACCGTTGCTTGGCCATTTCGGTGGGATTTCAGTGTTCGTGGTGTTTTGAGTTTGGTCCATTTCGTGGTTTGGTAGTTTCGGGTGACGAATCCGTACGAGTCTTAGCAGATAACTGCTTTCTAAATAGTAGTTTACGTAGTTCTTCGAACGAATTTTAACGTATACCTTTGCGCTAACATTAAGTGTAGGACGGTATTTTATTACTCATTGTCAAGACGAATGTTATTCTGTTCAAACCTTCTTCAGTCTAACTGCATTAGACTTGTCCAAGCTGAAACGAAACCGGTTGGATTATGTAGTTTTGAATAACTGCATTCTATAATATGTAATCATTATTTGGGAACGTGTTCTCCCATTCGGTGAATACTATTAACATAAGGTGGACTGTCGATTCACACTTACCCTATGCGAACAAATGCTCCCCCAGCCCAATGGACGCGCATGCCGCTGAAGCCAATTTCAGCGTATTGTGCTGAAGATTATTCTTTTAAGGCATGATGATTCTGGGGTCGAGATCAGTATGTACACTAGAAGATATCAACGGCATTGGTGATAGTTATGCAAGCAACCCCCGATTATAGACCATTTCTCGATACGTTTTAAGTTGTACTATGCATATCGTCTATGCCACTGAAAACAATTATTCAATCTCATGACAATTCAGGTAGCCTGTGGCAGATCGTTATATGCAGAAACGTGAAGTTGTGTGTTGGTCAACAGGTTTCTGAAGGCAAAAACAACGTACCGGTTTGTGCAACAATATTGTGATGAAAGAATCTGCTGTGCACAGTTAATCGTGAGCTAGCAAAATAAATTGCGTGATCGACGGGTTTGGTTTGTCATAAATTGTTTATTTGAATATTACAATCAGAAGACACAGATTACATTACGAATTCATTCTGCATACTCTCATCAGTCGCTCAATCACTTACTAGAGATGTCTGATTGAACGTCTTGGCAAAAATGCAGTCATGTTTTCGTGGGGCTACAAACTTGCCACAGTCATCAGTTATAAACTCATAGACGACACGGGTGATGTTATTATCCACTGCACTACTTAGTGTGCATTTAAGATCCATTATTCAGGTCAAGGAAGGCCCATCTTACAAAGCAGCCAACAAGCTCAACTTCACTTGACATTTTATCGTGTAATGTGTGAAAGTAATAAACGTTTTTCGTTCTTGGGAACAAAACTGACTAAGCTTGTGCTAATTATTTAAGTTTCGACGCAGTTCATCGGTTTAATGCATTGTGTTGTGGTTGACTTTCTGATCTGATTACCAAGTTCTAAAGAAACTTTCTGACCTACAGCATCATTCTCACTTTGGACTATATTCTTTGAGGGCGACCTATTTTTCCTACATGTTCTTTCCTTCCAGTAACATACATGTCTTCAAAATACTGTCGCATGTTAACGAGCCACGCATTGCTCAGTGGCCAGCCCAGTCGAGCCTTGCAATATCGTCGACTGACTTGTGTCTATGCGTCATGACGTACCGCATGTTTTATCAACTAGTCGGAAACGGTTTTATCTTCAAAAACTTGGATATACAAACAGTGTTAATCAGGTCAGAAAATTAATCCTTACTAATTTCTTGACGTTAGCATAGAGCACAAATTACAATAGCAGTGAAAATCCAAAGTGTGCATAGAAGCGCCAACTGTTGAAAATGTGAGTGGACGGTTTAGTCTGTCCCCTTCTAAAGTACATGCCATGATTAATTTCTTGTGATGAGGTCGGAGAATGGTACGAGTTATTTGATAGACGATGAGCTTTGTACCTATGCTTGTAGTAAAGCCAGAATTCTTGAATTTTGAATAAACACGCAAATGTTCACTCACATACCACAGCTTAACTGCTCCTTCTGGTTTAACCAGTGGTCAACTCCACATTTTAGTGAATAATTAAGGTCTGCTTTATTGTTTGGCATATGTGTGCCGGACAGAATATAATTTACCAACATGTATATGTTGCTTTCATAAAGGTGACCAAAAACTAAACACTGATCAACATTTGAAAACACCGCATGTTCTCTCGTGGCCGTTTTATTCAAGGTTTCAAAGTAATAACGCATTTTATTGGCCTATTTTGATAACAAAGTTTCTTCGCTGCGCTCTGTCTTGGTGCACGTATGAAAATGTGTTGCAACCTCAACCATATACCGTAATCAACAATTTTGAGAAGCAAATTCTTAGATGCAGCAAATCATCTGTGTGGTTGCGTCAAAGTGATGTACGATAATATGACGAACTACTCTAACAATTGGTAAGCTAATGAGTAGAAATCAGTTACTTACTCACTGACGCGGACAGATAACCCTGGGAAGTCGTTAGGTGAAATAGTTTCACTTCTCGTGAAGTTTTTAAGCTTTCTATTGATAAATTTAACCGAATCCTTTCAAACGAAATTTCCATATCATTCAAAACGTTTCAATATGCAGACATCTAACAAAAGTTATGTAACTTTGGCAGTCAATGAAATCCGATTATTTGAAAATTATGTGTAACAAACCAAGTATAAGTGTGCAGTCCAAAACTAAATACTACTTCGGGAGCTCTCATAAAACGCACTGCCTCCCATTACGTCAGCGAAAGTGGGACATGGTAACGAAGCTGGGATAAAGATGTTCAATGTACTTCTTCTTGGGTATTGCTGGCGCTCGTGGACTCAGGTTAGTTCACTTCTATGCCTAACTTGTCTGTCTATATTGCTGCCAGCTTTCCTCATTTTACTGTGAGCACTTAATACTATATTAGGTTATGATGTAACATGAGGGTATAATCTGTTCATAGTTCAGATCCCCCAAGTACGAATGTCAGGCTTTTATTAGGCTGATCTAAATCCGTGGCACAACTGTCTATTAACCAGTACCAGAGGGTCAAGTTCAGATTTTTAATCGAAGTTGTAGTCTCCACTTTATGAGTTTAACATCAGAACTTTAACAATAAATCCACCATACCGTCTGCAGTTGGAAAGTCAATGACGTACAGACTGCTAATAAACTAACTTGTCTGTGGCGATTGAAACTCATCCACAACAGGCAGACAACGCTGGCGTCCAGTAGCAAGTCACTTGTTCTACCTCATGCAGCATCCAACAGTGTGAGCTATTACGAAGCGCAAGTGTGAAACACATTGAAACCTTTCACAAGCTAGATATACAATGTCACTATTAAAAAATCGTGGGCTTGTTTTTTTACAACCGGAGACGTGAAACTGAATAAAAACGGTGTTGAAATGTCACTTTTAATGAGTCCCTACATTCCATTTGAAATTCTTTCCAGAGCTAATATTCCCCATGTGTTTAAACCTGTCTGACCGTTTAACACCCGCCAGTACGCACACGTTGTTAACACCAGGGGCAAAAATATCACGGAAGTGCATTTGATCTTTTCCACTGAACTGCATAGTGCACGTGGCGCGATACTACATCTTGTATGCAAGAATTTTTGAGGTCATAGGATATGTTTGTTCAAACTCAACGCATTGTTCGGCTAATCATTCTAATGGAAAAGTTTTCAGCATGAAACAAGAGTCGTGCACATACCTGGTCTATTTCGACTGCACAATACCAACTCTTTCTCTACACTTATGTTTGATGGAGTAAGTATTCATTCACATTTTTGAATAAGTTAACCCCACAGTTTTGTGATTTAAAGAGTTACGTGCTTTGCCCTTACAGTTAGCTAATAATCCATGGTATTGGGTGGTCCACCTTATTTCTCACGGCACATTTTCGATTTCACATGCTCTTGGTAAAAGTCATGTTGTATACTATCCACTTTCCCGTTTCGGCGGAAAATATCACCAGCATCCTAGTGGTCTTTGGTTCTAAATTATAGCTTGGGGAGAATATGTCCTTAATCTCAACACTCCGCCTAGATGTATTCCTTCATGCTAAAGTCAGATGTGGTTACCGAATAGCAGTAATTACAACAGTAACCATAGAAAGCACAGAAAATAACATTCATCACCGAATTTTAGATCAAAATTTTGTTAGCCGTTTGTTTCTACGCTAGCAGCGTGCGTTGGGCTGTCAGAAACTCCGAAATACAATAGCACGTGCGCCCACGTTCGACTTCACATTGTGCTTATCTTAATGTGATCCAGAACGTCTGAAACAGACCACAAAACCCGTGTAACCATAATCTCGGAAGCCAGGTTTAGATAACACTTAAATTTGTCTTCCCATGAACCAGCACAATCCAGTTTTAAATTAATGGCTTAACTAAATACTTACTCAGCGATTTGTTGAACCCAAGCAATTCCATGCCACACAGTGAGCTGTACAGTCCTACCTTCCGCGGCAATATATGAAAAGGCAGCAGATTATTCTGTGTATTTAAGAGTTAAACTGAATTTGCGACGGTATGGTTGTCGACATAGTCAGAGATTTGTTACATAGACGAAAAAAATAGTTGGTTTTCCCGATTCGCACCGAAGTTAAATCACCAATCCTATGTCTGTATACGGCTTCACTAAGGAGCACTGAAAATAAGATATTTTTCAAGTTTCATAACCGTACTGGTTGATTCACTAACATTCGTACATTTCAGATTTTAATTGTCATTCTCGCGCTGGAGAGATAGTGACGATAATGAAGCAAGCACTCACCCACCTCACCACATATGATAAAACTTCGTTAAAGTGATTCAACAGAATTCCCTATCTTGAATGAAAAACTAAACGAAACGGCACCTCCTCACAAGACGACCTGGAATGCCACCGTTGTTATGGTAAGTCACACAATACCCAGTGAACTACCTCCAATGGTAAAAAACCTGCTTCTGTAACTAAATGATGAAATGGGTTTCCGTTAGCTGACTGACCAGCTAGTTGATTTTATCTTATCATTCTCCATAGGCTTGTGTGGATTCAAAGTCTGTGTGCGATTCTTTGACAGGAATCTAAGATCGACCGTCAGCTCTGTTGTTAAGCTGCCATCATTTCCGTATTAGTGCGCTGAATGTTACTCTAAATTCACTCACATTCCCTGTGATGTAGTACACAAATATGTGCAAAACACGAATAAGTTCTAAATTGGATATTTATTCATACAGTTGCTGATCAACTTTTCCGTTAACTCCCTAATGTATGTTCATTACAACCACAGACAGCATTGACACTATCAGCAGCATCAAAACCACTGTATTTCGAGATGAACCAACAGTCAAGTCAACCAACTTGTTGAAGCCTTCCTGTTAGTGAGACAACCTGCAAACAGAAAAGTCTCACCGACCGAGCACATCACTGCTAGTTTTCCCGACTAGTGGACAATTTACTTAAATGAGCAGCTAACAAGCGGTCCTACAGAGATGGCTACAATTTGCATGTACGTTTTCTGAAAAAATTGGTGAATCCTGAGAAATAAAAGTTTCATTAAGAAGAATTAATGAAAGATTTCTTTGTGAAACACCCGGTCAGCTGCCTAGATTGAATACTTGTTGGATTTTGGTGTCTTGTTTAACTCGTCATAAATTCATATGTAACCCGCACTTATTTTCATGTGATTGTAAAAGCCTGATGAGAATGACCGAAAACAGCTGTTTGCGAGATTGACTACTTTTGATGGATATGTTGAAGAACAGTGTTTGGTACTTGGTTTATGAATAGTGCATTTACTGTTTTTGCCAACGACTTCATTCACCAGAAACCAGAGAGGTAATCCAGACGGAATTGCTTGATCTCAGTAACGTTGCGAATCAACGAAAAGCGAAAATCAGAACATTTGGACCAATTTTGTCATGTTTGTGTTTAAATATCCCTATCGTAGTGAGTCTTAATTATGAATGATTTTGTTTTAATGATGAGTGGTTGAGAAGTTGGTTTAATATAAACTGAATATTACTCACAGTTGACCATAGTATATGCCTTTCTCTAGGGTTTTATATCCACTACACTTCACAACGAATTAGATTTCGTTTTGGCTTTTGTTAAACCGCTTTAGTAACGCGTGCTTGCCACCAGTTGAAGTTGAACTGTGACCTTGCATTTAAGAAGACATTATAGTGAACCAAGTATGCTGAATTATGGTGTTGAAACATCCACCATTTTTGCGATCAAAACTGATGGCATTCAGTAGTTTTCGGAGACGAAGTCGCAGATGTTATGTTGACGAGATTAAACAGGAGAGGAACTTGGCTATACCGTCTCTTTTCGAAGGAATCCTGTTAAAAATCCCGTAGGATTAAAAGCTTCGATAAACCACTCGGTTAGATCTAATTCAAACACCCAATTACGAAAAATCCGAACATCGGCTGTACATTACAAAGCAGGAATTTGTAGTCAGAAATAATCATAATTTTCCCAAAAGAGAGAGGCAGTACCAATGTTTTCTGACAGCAAAAGTGTGAATAGTAGGTGTAAGTTCAACTTCAGCCTGGATGTATCCGCTAACGACCTTAACACAATAGGCAGTGATGGATTTTTTGGAAATTGCGCATAAAGAATACGTAGTATATCTTAGGCCGAATTGCTCCAGCGAACTGATTTTAGGGTGGTGAGTTGAACTGAATGAAAGCATCAGTTTGCGCTGCTGTTGGAAGATCTTGGACGCTAAGATGGAGCTGTCGCTAACCAGTGGAAATTATCAAAAATGGACGACACTTGTTGTTGTTTACAGTTTTACCTTCCGCACAATCCCTTGAGTACTGTTCAGTATCTGGAGGGTATTCAGCGGGAGATGTGTGCACAATGAGTTTTACAGTATACCAAACGCTGCGGTAACACGGTAACTTACAGGGTTAGATATTTTGAAAATTGATGTGCTTTTGGTGGATAGTTTGAGTTGGCCAGTATCTGGTCCTGTTCCCTATCAGGCTACCCAGTTTTACATATCTAAGAAAGTACTCAGTACAACAGGACTATATGAGATATATTGAGACTCAAAGTTAGTTATTCTGCTTGTATGATTATAGAACGATTATGCTTCGGGGATGAAAATTCCAGAAATTTTGGCATAGTTGTCCCTAAATAAATATTCAACAGGTTCAAAGTGCTGAGTTCTATGGTACAACTCTTTTGAGCGTTACCCGTTGGACACAGTAGAGCACGAAAGTAAAACGGTGTTGGTTGAAACCGATAGTGGCACCCTAAGAAGCGGCATGTTATCCTTTGCACGTGCAGATTCTTGTGTAGGGCTGACTAGTTGATTTAGTCGGTCATCAAGAAAAGGTTCGCAATGATCACGTAGTCTCTGTCGATCACTGTTATCAATTGTCCCCAACTTGCTTGCACACTGGTAGCACAATGAAACCCCTTCGGGAGTCACTTGTGATTGTCCGGCAACTTCGGAAAATAAACCATGTACCCAAATTATTTGTTTTTCCAACGAATGTTGTACAACTTCGGAGATGACCAACAATAATGCGACAAGCTAGCAATCAACGGGTTCGTTTCACTGATTGCATTGACTTCAAAAATAAGTGGTATCTCTGCCGTTTCCAAATTTGATAGGGTTAACTTTCGAATGGGCCGAGTAACTAACAGACTTCTTGTTTTGCAAGCACCTAGCAACGCTGTCTTATTATCACGTAGAAGACAGAATCTTACCCATGGTTCTGTTACCACCCTACGTTGTTAAGCTGCGCAAAGTAACAAGTAAAGAAGGGAACATTTTATTTTCGCTGCACTTGGGGTTACGTCAATTCAGTGGAACGTGAAACAAATACTTGAGGGTATTTAATGCGACTAACTTTTGGTGGGATCCATATTCGAGACAGTATGTTCACTTTCGTTTGTCACGCAAGAGGCTGTAGAATCGGGTTTGTTGTTAGTTTGCACACTGATACTGCTAACTTGTCCAGGATGAGCGGTATCTTTTGAGAGGCTTTCAACACCAATGCCTGTTTCGGAAAGATGGTTTTGTTTCGCTGAAGATATACAATTTTTGATTAAGTAACCGAGTTAAAGTGGAGGCAATTTGTGAGCATATTGAAGAATGTTCCGCAGGCGAGATAAATTTTTGTGTCCTGAAATGGAGCATGCCATTGTGTGTCGATATTTAACAGGAAGTCTTGCATTTTCTTCCTTGTTTTCTAAAGCTCTTACAACGTTGCCGTATTTTTCCAACTTTTCCAGTTAATAGAACGGTTGTTATTCCGTCAGTTTGTTGATAGATAATAAATCCAATCAGCCAATGAGGAATCAGTGTGATCCACTGAAACCCCAACCAACCAATCACACATCTAGGGCAAAAATACTTAAGCTAAGCATGCGTTTATGAATTTGATGTACGAGAAACGGGTGTATCCATGATGCTGAGAGCCAGTTTTCTGTTCATTACAGTCGCCTTTCATTTCCCACAGGGGTCTGGCATTCCTGTGATCAGTGGAATATGTGAACCGCGGTCCCATTCTCATCCAGACTTCCCTAAATGCCCTAGCAAAGTGTGTCGACAGCATATCGATTGCTGGGTTAGCTATGGTCCACCACAATCTTGTGTTTGTGATCCCCATTTGTGCGGCCCTGTCTGTTTGCCAGGTAGGTGATTTGAGCAGAAAATGTAGTTATTTTGACCAGAGCGATCGATGTTGTTCAGTATTTTTCAGACATTGGCTATTGGTAGACTGCTTCATTTCTAAACTTACTCTTCCCTTATAGTCCAAGTATTGATTGGCTTCGTTTTATATATTTTTAAACACATATGGCGCTAAATAACCTCGGTTATCGGGGCGAGATATTTCAAAACATACAGCAAGGAAGACAGTTGTAATTATATGATGGAGATTACCGAACACCTGATTGAAATCACGATTTGCCAACAAAATATTGTAACTGCGGGAGTCATAACGTCATTATAATGACTGGGTCAATGCAGAACATCTTCCTGATGAGAATCAACCCTAAAAATAAAACGCTTTATCAGAGACTTGTAAGGTGAAAGGTAAAATAACTAGCGGTTAAACAAAAGCGTTTGTTTGCACTGTGCATCACTCCCCAACAAATGTATGTGGATAACTGTCATTTATGGAGTGAATTTTTCCTCCCTCATCCTTGTTTATAAAACGTCTCTTAGGTATTTGGCTGCTGATCAAACGCAAACTCCAGATCAAACTCGGCGACGTTGTTAATGCTCCAGGAGCTACCAGCCTACTAATTCTGTTCAAGAAAGTAAATGGGGTTTCATCTACAAAAGCAACAGTTTTTAGTGGTTGACGTATGCATTTCAAGTAACCGGCAAAAAATCAAACTCGGTACTTGTGTGCTTCAGTTTCTTGGGGGGCCAGCGGGCAACCTTTGCTAGCTGACGACGATAAGAGACGGTTATACGTGACTGCAATAGGCTACACTTGCTACTACTACTTAAAAAGTTGGGTACGAAGTGACTGACTAAAACGGCAAAGTAATGATGGAATTATTAAAAATCATATAGTAGTTTTCACCCAAAATAAGAGTGGGTGCGTCTGTTTGTCTCTGATCTTCTCCCGTTGTAGCTAAACATTGATTCACAGAAATTAAAGAAAGTGCATTTTATTGCTCAATTTACTTGAAAACTCTGAGAGATGGCGACGTTCCGTTTAGTTTCTCCTTCATAAACGTTTGGTACTTTCAAGTTAAAACACCACGTGTTCGAGCGCGGCCTTCGCAATCACAAAGACTTCTCAGCCAACCTCTTTTGAAAAGACGTACTAGACCTGAGTTACGTTCGCATTTCAGCGCCTCAGTGGTGTATACGCTTGCCACAGCCGGAACTTGAACTCCGGCCACGCTTTCTTGAGGCAACCATCTTGAGCAGTGCTTCACTGAATTTAGATTAGGCACAACCGACTTATCATATGTGAACTCCCGATCATTCTTGCATGCGAGCATTTATCAGGCTTCCCGATAGTCCAGAGAGGAGATACAGTAACTGACATTTTAACTCTAATCGGCAACTCCACGATTAAGACCACCGGGGCAGGTCGACCTCTCCAATCTCATTTATATTAGATTACTGATGAGTATATTAGTTTATCGCTACGCGATTTGTGCTTAACAGCAACGACAGAAGCCATCAACATCTGATGGCACCTTCTTGCAGTTAGCAGTCATGTTGGAGACCTAGATGAATCAGCGATATGACTGCTGAAGCGTCTAAGTATACATTTGAATTTCACATAAACTTCAGAACAGTCTAAGTAATTCACAGCAAATCTCGCGTTTTTTTACAGTATAACTTCATCGGGAGGTAAAATTCTGGTGAGGTATCTTACATGTCATATATTATGCCTGGAAAGTTGATCCTTTCTTTCAACCTTTTACATAGAAAGAGAAACAGCACTTGTAATGTGTTGCATGTCGGTGCATAATTTTGTGGCAACATCCAGGGTTTATGATAGCACAATCATTTTATGAGGCAAGTCGAACATAGCTGTTTGGTCAGTAAGGGTCAAAGAACGGATGTGTGTAACCCTGTTTCTTTACAACAAAGTAGCGGAAAAATCTTATCGTTATCGAGACCAACAGTTCTTCAGGTGTTATTTTACTGTAATTTTCTCAAATCCAGCGTAAAAACATGCGGATAAACTCTGAATAGTATTTTCGAACAAAGCGTCCTCTTTAAACGTATCCATAAACCTATTTTCGTATCAGCTACTGTAAAACGACGTGAAAGTCAAGGACGATAATTCCTTCTGGAATGAACAGAAGAACAAGATGGACGTAAGTTTTCTGAGTTTAGTATCAGATCAAAGTAATTTCGCGGTAAATTATGGGAAACCCGGCATACCGAGCTGGCAAAAACCAAAGTCGCTGTAATCACCATGTTCTGGATACAAGAAAGGTTTGCGTTCCGTTCCTAAGGTAAGTTGTAAAGCCTGAAGAAAATATGCTCGTGAGCAGAGCCAAAATCACTCGTCAGACTAGCTTCGAGGTGATCGGTGAAAGTCCAGCAGTTCCAAGAATGCACAGTATTAGCCAACCCTGACAATAACCAATCTTTGATCTACGGGTTATTTGCGAAAACTGCTGACAGTAAAATCTGTCCGGACGTGGAAGCTGCGGTAACCTGTTAATGAAGCTTACCTAAAGCGTAATCAGAGCGCTGTATATTATCGGAAGTAGATTCGAGGCGTTTACTCGCAAACTACTTTTTGAAGGATATAACACAACTTCACTGTTAAATTATTTTGTCTTCGGTTTCGATACAGGGTGAATGGTTTTCATTGATCCACTTAGATAGACATCTTAATGTTCTACAGATGTGGTATGCTCTCTGGCAGTCGTTAGTGAAATGACGGATAAACTGTGACTTTTACCGAAAAAACTGCTTGCTCTTCAGCCCCGTTCATGATATAGGTATAGCAGTGATTCAAATTCTTATCACCGACCCTGTAACTGTTTGATTCACTGTCCGGAGTAAATGTTGCTCCATCCGTTTGTCTGCTGGCACCTTTATGACACCAGAAGTAAGGTGTTTAAGTGATGTCGCCACCATATTGCACGTAATAAACCCATCCGAGTGAATAATTTTTATTAGCCAGCTAAAATATCACTAATCGTCCAACGCTTCAGTGATTATTTTGACTGTCTAATGAGCTATCACACTTTCCTTCGTGTTGATACAGTGGTGGGTCATCTAGTACGAAATGCTCAGATTCTCCGATCAATTCTGACATCGAATGACTGCAAAGTAGACAGAGTAATCAGGGCAGGCATTCAAAGAATCAGGTTGTAACGATATAGTTATGCATATAGCGTAATAAATGTGGAGTGCTTATTAACGTTTTCTTCTGTTCTATTACGATCAAGTGAAGAAAGTTTTAATAATCTACTTATACGAAAGTAAATTGCCTAAGATTGTCAACCTCTACAAGGTTTGTGTTTGTAAACGTTTGATAGGTAGACGCGATCCACGCAAGTTCCCAGCTAGCACCACTTGGGGTACGAACGTTGTATACACAAAATATATCGATACCTCTTTCAAACGAAGATATTATCTTTAGCCACCAGAATCCAAATTGACTAAATCATTCACGACGACCTTCCGGGAACGTAGTGCAGTCTATCAGGGAAAGTTATTCTACTACCTAACAGCCTAAAGGCTTAAGCTCGTGTAACCAATTGTCCTGTTGATAATTACACCGCTCTGAGCTACACTTGGATGATGACTGGGAAATTCATCCCCTTAGCCTATGTTCATCAGATTACTGCTCCCTCAGGAATATCTGCTACCTTATTCTATCTGACCGCAGCTTGAGAAATCCCGAAACTTATCGGGCCAAACGCATTGCAACGGTTAGCAAAATTAGGTGCATTGATCAGTCGTCGTTACTGCTCGGGGGAAAATGGTCACACTGGTGTGCCACAGTGGCATAGACGAGTAGGATGAGGAAGCACGTCTGTTATTGTCGCAAAGTTTCCGTATAAGTTGATATTTTTGCCGCGTATGAAGATGGCCGGTAAAGTGGTTTAAGATTTTCCGAATCACAGTATTTTCAACATGTGTAATGATTAGCGATTGCAGTGCTAAAACCGGTGTCAGCGTTAGCAGATTTTAGGCATACTAGAACAAACTCACGATTATTTCCCTTGTGAACACGCAGAACGTTGATGTCTTTTATTCAGTTGTCTGAAGATGACTAATAAATATGTGATTCTCCTTTGTTCGCTGAGAATTATGGAAGGGACTGTTCATCAGTGAAAGAAACCAACTTGAAATGGCTTGATAATCATGTGAACATATGATGCTGTACAAAGGCTTTGGTGTGGATTATTTACAGAGATTTCAAGGATTTTCTTGCCCTGAGCCTTCAAAATCCTATCTTAATGGCGGTCGTTGGTCGGTAAACATCGACCAAGTTTAAAATCTTAATCAACATCCAAATGTTGGCGGAATAGTTGCAACAGCGAGTGAATTCAACAGTGAACCGAACTTTCTCCTAAAAAGATAAACGAAGCATGAGATCCATTAATTTATGCTTCAAATCAAAATTGTGTTGCGTAGGGGTTGCTATTTCAGTTCTTTGAGATACTATAATAGCAAGGTTATGCTGAGCGTATCACTATTATTTCGACTGTAAGATTTTCTTGCAGAGGGATTGACTGAAATGTGCATACACAAAGGGACCGCCCGACTGAAACCACCGATTCAAACTCGTGCATGTCTGACTCTCTAAAAAACCATAACTACCTTGCCTGATTCATTAAGCGTTCTGCTCAAGGTTTCACTTAGCACCTAGGGTTGGAGTAGACCCAAACCGACCTGTGGATAACCAGAGACAACAGAACAGTCGCGTTCGATTAATGGTAACGCCGAAACGTTTTTACTTACACAAGCTGCAAGCCTCCCAGGTGATTCCCACTTATATAGTAGATCGGTTAGTTGATCTTACACAATTCGGACTGATAACTCAATCAAACTGACAATAAACAAAGTTCTGGAAAGAGTTTTACAAGAGTCGAAAAACGGAAAATGTGAAATTATTGTAATTCATTTATTATCTTCCGTGGTGAATGTGGAAACTTGATTAAATGTCAAACTAAACATACTTTACTGAACTGGTGCACCGTGCTACACAACAGGTTAGGATTCGTGATAATAAATTTGATAAAATCAATGTTACCTCAACTTTTCTAGGCTCTGCTGTAGGACAGATACTGCGGTTGGTAAGTAGCAAGACCAGAGGTGGTCTGTTCTGAGTGACGGCTCAAGCGAGTGAAGAAAGTGATATGGCTCATGCATCAACAGCAAACAGAACAGACGTAACGATCATATTTTGGTATATACATAGCCTACGATGTGACTGATTGCGTAATACTACATCCCTGAACGGGTTGAAGTTGGTCCGGTATTTTACCTACAGTTCCAAACAGGGTTGCTAAGAGTAGCACATTTTTACTCCGTTTCACTGGTTCTGACAGAACAATGGGTTATTTCATAGACGCGCCCTCATTCTTCGTAAGAAAATTTCCGGTAAGTTAGGTTAGTACACCATGTACAGGTAGGGCCAAGAAGCTTCAGCCAAAGTGATGACATACGGTGTCTGTACCCATTGGGGTATTTGCGGTGTTAAAATCAACAGAACGCAGAATGGATCAGTTAACTGAAGGCTATTGCGTTATTTCACGTCCTGCCACGTCCTATATTCATTGCGTCTTCAAAGACGACGGTCGTGGGATTAGTCAACTAGCCGATAGGACATTCATCTCGCTGTGCAAAGAATCGTTGGTTCGAACCAAGTTGAATCTATTCCACCCTAAGGATCCCGAACGAAAACGGAACCGATCGTGGCGGATGAGCGTTCTGAAGAAGTATGTTCATAATTTTGTGTCTCGTGAATGTGATCCACGTAGCTTAGCAAGTTGAGTTGAGCAGTATCCTGTAGCAACGGCGTCGTATGAAAATCAGGATTGATAAGCAGTGGTGCTAACTGAATGACAGACCACTTACCGAGCGTTCGATTTATTTGGCGTAAATTTGACTTCACAGTCCGTAGGTGGATAGAATGAAACAATGTGAAACCAGAATTATGGTTCGTGGTCAGGCCTGTGACGATTTCTATAACCTTCTTAATTCCTGAAGAAACCTTGTTTGACTAAACAATTCGACCGTCTTAAATATCATTTAACAGAAATTTTGCATCACAAGTGAGTGTACAATAAAACACAGAACATTAAAATGAACGAGTGGTATGTCGAAATCTGATCGAACTACCGGTCAAAAGAGAAGGTTCCTGTCCTGCTGATGACAAATACTGAACAGAACCCTAAGAGATCACAGTATTTTGAAAATACTTTTAAACACAATAGGTTCCACGAAGGATAATTTTGTTTATCTGGAGGAAGTTAGGCAACATCCATTTTTTCTTCAAATTTCCCTACAAAGTAAGCATCTGAATTGAACACACTTAATTTAATTGCAAAGAGCGTGCGGAGACAAGGATTGGAGACTTAGAACGTTAATAAAAGGAATACTTCCTAATTGGCATCCTACAGTTTATTGTCAATCTAAGTATTGTTCCGTTTTTACTGGCGATCACCTTTATAGCTTACTCCGTTAAAAAAAGTATTGCTGAGCGGCTTTTAAAAGACATCTCATTGTCAGTTTTTAGCGACCTTTGTTCATCAACAATACAAATGTTGCGCTTTAAAAAAGTTGAAGAGTTATAGGCTAATAAAAACCGGTAGTTAGATGCGTGGTAGGTACGTTTGCTATGATTTTTCGGAAGTAGCTTACAGTTTAGTTTTCTGAACATTTCTCAGCTCTAAACCCATTACTCTAATGAAATTACCGTAATTCCGGTCAGGTGTATACATGTGACTTACAAAACAGGTTGCTGGAATTTCTGTTAGACATAAGTGACTTACTGCAACTCATTTTTAGCTATACTTTCACTGCCGAGAAGGCCCTAAAAATATAATCAGAATACCGTACAGGTGAAGTACTTGGACGCTGATGCACGACAATGATTGATTAAAAGGAAATTTTTAGTCCGTCTTTGGATTCAACATGGACAACTTCTTCAAAGTTATTCCATCTAGCGTTAATTCAAGTCCACAGCTCCGAAATAAACAACGAGCCGAATCTCCTGAATTGTCCAGTTTCCTTCAACACTTCCGTTTATATTCTGAGGAAACTTTTCTGCATATGCTTAAAACTGGTAGCACTAACACAATTATATCTGATATGGTGTGTGTTGTATTAACTGCAATCAATATCTGTAAGGATTTAGCTACAACACAGAAATCTGTTTTCTTCAGGTAACAAGTAAGTTCCTAATGACTATTCAACAGAGTAGGGAAGAAAGCGAGCAAAAGAGAAATGAACATGGAGAAACAAACGAAAAAGCAGGTCGCTAAAATTATTGCGAGCAAGTTATTTCATGATCTGCAGGATGTTTAATGTTTCCAAGAATAAACTACGGAAGAAACCCACATGAAGTCGCTTGAGAAATTAAGGATTTCTACTTTCCTTTTATGTTGCTCCAGCTCAGACATTTCCTGAGGCAAATGTATTATCGTGCATTCGCAGCGAGTTTATGGGGCATGAAGTCACAACATTACTCAAATAATGTGTATGAAACACCTGCTTCTTTGTTATTCTAAGGAGTTCTCGGATGAATGCAATATGCAAAATACACCGTTGAAGTTTGAATATCTGGCCTGATGTTTCTTTTTTGGGAAGCTTCAGTTTTGATATGAGACGGCACAGTATTCGCAGTAAAAACGCCTTTTTATAACCTCAATACTTTATAGAAACAGCGAAGTGCCCACCCCCAGGCTCACCACAAAACGGAACTGTGACCTTCAACGGCAGTGAAGTTGGTGATGCAGCCGAGTACTCTTGTACACCGGGTTTGGTGGTACGGGGGCCAAGAAACCGACATTGCTTGGCTACACTCAGCTGGAGTGGAGAAGAGCCGTCTTGTACCAATCAGACAAACGGTAAGCTTTGAACATTCTCCCTAAAACGGAAGATTAATTGCAAACTTTTTGCTTTATCACTGTTTCAAATAGATATATGACGAAATTCTAATCAGTCTAACATACAACAAACCTTTTTAAGGAGGACAAGAAAATAAACGGCTAAGGTAAAAGCAAGTTATGAACCATGTACAGAAATTAGGATGCTCAACAAAGTTGCTTTGGTGAGCACAGTAAGGTCACTTACCGTTAACCTCTCTAGAAAAATAATACCCAGGGAAAAGCGATTTCATCTGTTTGTTTTCGAAATCTCTGTTGGGAAAGTATTCCTTGATCTATACGTGGGTCTGGTTCTCCTAAAAGTGAAGCGAATAACAAGCTTTTTAGGCTAAAACTGGGTCATTCACGAACTTCAAGATGAATTGTTAAACGAAATTAGCTCAAAATGAATGTGACACATCATTATGTCATGACACACTCTTGTCTTCCCAACCGCAAAACACGTCATCTAAATTTTACGCAGATAGTTTCATCTTCTGGACCACAGTAATCGAACTTCTACATGACCACAAGGACGTGAGTGATTCTGTTCGAGCGTGGATTTTGTCCTCCCCAAATGCGTGGAAGGTACCACAGATTTAGCAATCGAACTTCAACATCTGCACTTATCCATTCAAGTGGTATAACTGTAAAACAAAATACAACCTTTGTCACCGTAAGGGGAAAGGTGTAAATCTAATTAGAACAGACTTCTGGCGCCATATGGGTAGTGATTTTTTGAGAGACTTACTCTATAGCACGGATACTCTTGCACATTTCCTCTTTGAACCTTGGCATCAGCCTAGTTAAAAAATGACCATACTTTCGCTTTAACAACCGACCGGTCATGTGACGAAATCCTCGTTTGTTGGAATTTCTTTCAAAGTGGAATGCATGACGCCATCCCATTCCACTTTTAATTTTAGAGCCATACGGTGGCAGACTGACTAGTGTAAAGATGGCGATATACCCCATCTCCCACATGGTAAATTAATAAATGTTACTTACTCTGACACGTAATTCTGTGCCGTCGTATGATGACGGCGGAATGGTTACAGCAGACTGTAAGCTAGAGCAACGCGATAAAACCTCATCACTTACATAGTCCTTATTGCTTTTGATATACCAAGAACAGCACTGATGAGAATCCAGCACTATCCAAGCCGAAGTGTTTTTTACGGTTCTCACAATTGGAACTGGTTTCGCTACGTGTAGTAAACTAACGTCAGTCGGATACCATTAAATTAATGGAAAGTACCGCCAGCATGAACACTGCATATTAAAAGAAATTTTCGCTTCTCTCAAAAGGTAAAATATTCCGAAGTGGAACAGTGCCTAGTCATAAGACTCATTTGGTTCCCCCAGGTTCAGTACAACGTTTACACTAGGAAATTGTAAACTTCTATTTTCCACAAAAGTCAAGAACGACAAAAATTCTATTCTGCTGGCTATCTAACTAAGACTGATGATGGGCTTCACTAATTTCTTGGTAGCCTTGTAGAAGCCCAGGCGTTCGGTCACCTGGGTGGCACTTTTCTGCTAATCCACCTTTAAAAAATTTTCCAGTTCATCGAAAGTTGGTATCTTGAGGTAAGTAACCAGATAATTGTTGTTAGTCATTCAATTTTTGGGTAAAAATAGATCAAAACATTTCTCATTGCTTGCCACGAGTCACACCCTCATGTTGCTTGCAGAATTCGTTGGTTCGAGTCTGACAGTTGTAATTCTGCAGTTCATATGTGTACCTGTTCTCCACAATTTGAATGAAACGAAGGTCAGACGTTTGCCACCACATCAACACTTTCAGTTCCGGCTTGAAAAGATCCAGCGACCTTCTGATCTAATAACACTCAACCAAAGTCAATTAGAGGCTAGTATCACACTACCCGATCAAATTTAAATCTGATGCGATACTTATTCCATTCCTGCAAGTACACTTTGTTGGAGTCAATAAACATTTTACTCACTGTTTCTTTCAACGAGTAATTCAAAGGGGCGATTCGTTCGGCCGTGTTAAGAACCAACACCACAGCACATTATCATAGATGATCAGCACCTCAGACAATAAGCATTTCAAAGAAGGAATCAAGCCAGTGTATTACAGCTAAAAAAAGAACAACTCAGCCCAATCTTAAGATACAGTTGGTGAGTTTTAAAACGCTAGTTCGAAGATACAAACAATCGCCAAGCATACCCTCAATGTTCCCCCAAGTTCTTTTGATGCACCTCATTACTACTGCCCCAAGGGTATAAACCTGGGCCAAACAATGAACGTCAGTGTTATTTGTCGCCTTCAGGATAACCAGTTAGATGAGTAGGGCCGCCAAAGACCATTCCTTAACGTATTATCTTCCAAAACACTGAAGTAAACCATTGCAGCCGAAAAAGGCGGCCCTACTTTTTAGTTTGACAGAAGTATGTTTCTATTGTCTCCTAAACCAGATTGAGATAATTTATTACACACTTACACTACTACGTAACAAGATCATACACCAAGAGGTGAGTTCGCAGGCAAGAACCCAAGTGCAAGCTTTTGTGTGCGTTTTCATTGCTAGTGAGACAGTAATAACACACAATTCGGACCTACTGTTGTTTAGTCCATCAAACAGCACTCGTTGTCAAATTCATCTACGTTTACTTATTTTGGGGTGAAATAAGTACAGAAACAATAGGTCCAATGAAAAAATCATTCAGCTCGAGACAATTCCCCGGAAGATTAAGTTGTCTCGAGGAAGAATATTATCTACTATATTAAGGGTTAATGCTGCCTGTATGCTCACGAAAGAAATCGACAATTGCACTACCGTTCTTAAAATGACTGTCCATCATCTGGTTAAATTACCCCAAGTTTATTTTAGAATAATATTTAACAAAGGCATTGCTGTGACATGACACACCCAAGCTCTGCTTCCGGATGCGAAATGAGACAAGGCAGACAATACTGATTTGTATTTCCATGCAATATGCGCTCTCCAATAGGTGTATGAACCGGACGAACAAGTGTTCATAGAGAATTTTTCAACCACTAAATCGTTAACCTTTACGGCAGTACTACACATCAAAAGATGTCTATTCTGAAAAAATAGTGTCGTCACTCGCAATGATACATCAGCCTTTGAAAGTTGAGCGTCACACAAATCACACAAGAATGAAAAACAATTTACTAATTAGAGTTGGAACAGAGAGAATTACGGAAAACTTATTCGAAAGCCACGAGAACGAACATCATTTCAATGTGTCGCAACTTCATCAAAGGTCTTTTTTTACGCTCGACTGGCAAGCGAACGCTGGGTGGGACATTACGCCCTGTTACATTCAAGTGAGAAGCAGTGCTTGCACGATACTGTGGCAGTGTTCCGAGTGCCAGATTAGATCACGGCTCGAGACTGCGATTGGGATCTTTCTTCTACCCGTTTTTACAGTTCATAGGTGAATGATATGATTTATTGAGTGGTTTCTTTATGTTAAATTGATGGGTCTTACGATGCTGCACCAACGCTAGGAGCGTGCACAGAAGTAAACTGTATGTTCTGGTACTAGTCCGTGAAAATAACTATGGTTAAATACCTTGTGAGTGAAACTGTGATTCCGTCATTTTAGCAAATAAGGCTTTCAAATAACATATGTTGAGCGCTAGGCCAGGAACTGCTCGCTGTTCTATCCAATAAACCAATTACGGGTAACCGGTTTTGCTCTGTTTCAATCTCAGAATCAGAAGATATTTTGAACAACTTTCAAACATTCACGCTACGCCTTACGAGTCTAAGTTATAGTCGAGTAACTGATTAGCACGGCTGCCAAAATGGTTGAGCAAAGCACTTTTGGGGACATAAGGCAGAATGATTTAAGTAGGTTATGGTCACGACGGTGGTGGATAGTACTCATGGGAATTAGTCAGAAAGACATGTTGTGAGATGAAATTTTGTCGGCGTAGTTCGAGGAGGTCAAATCAACTTCAAAGTTTGTGCGAAAGAGTTGATTTTCAAACATGAAGCATGGAAGTTCGTCCTCAAAAAGATTAGGAATGAGGTTGCGCACAGATATTTCTGAGGTAGAGTGAATCCGCGCAAGAGTAGAGTCATTTACTTTTTGTATCAGTTGGATAAAATTTTTTGATAGGCTGTTCTACTTATGCAATTTGTCCACTTTTATTTAAGGCCGATTCGAAAATCACAAGTTCGGGAAAAAATGCTGAAATCAGGTTGGTTGCCGCAGTAGTCGACAGCTACGTTTATAAAAGATGAGAAGGCATTATTTCGTAACATAATACGGTGTAACTCTGATGAAAGAATAGTCCATGTTATAATGCGAAAAACAACAGTTTATTCTGAACTCGGGAGCCATCGACTTTAACTAACGGTTACTTGTATACCCTAGCTGTCAGCACAGCTGCTGCGTTCTTGTGTAACAGAAAGGATCCGTTCCGTTTCGTCCCTTATTCCATACTACTTTCCTCATCTGTTGCGCTTACTACTCTTATAAGCTGAAAATAAGCAGAATCTTTTTTGAATGCCACATAACCTACTATGCATTCATACCACTTCCATAAAGAATACGTTCTAGTTTGTTACTTGATTTTTACGTTACTAATGCTTGTGAAGACAATAAACACGAGAACTGGACGTGCCGTGGAGTTAATCATACTAACATGCTGAGGGCAGCCAGCGAGTCATGGCCAGTTTACTGAAGACCTGCAAATATACATACCAGCTCACTGCAACCACCCAGTAGGCTAAATTCATGAAATTCCTCTGTGTCCGACTCCAACAAGTGCTTCGTACTGATACTAATATTCGGTTCCATTTGGGTTGCATGGGACAAACCCTTACAAGTTATCAGATTTTTACAGGCAAACATATGGGAAGAAAATTAAAAAATAGTGAGGATTTCTTTCATCAGTTTGATATGGCAACATATTGGTTCTTATGAGCCACTCAGCATGCCAACTGATAAAGGAGTTTCTCAGTGACGTTTCAGTGTCACTGGAGATACGAACGTGAAAGCGAGTGTACTTATCGACTGAGATTCGTACTGCTGAATTCGTGAACAATAACGTGAACATTACGGTTTTAACAAGTTCGGTGTATGTTGATCACGGGCCAGTTCAGTCAAAGTATTCTATTACAACGCAGTCAAGGATCTCCGTATCTTTGGAACTTCCTATCGTCAGCATGACAGAGACGTTTGTGCAATGAGAGAGGAAACCACTCGCAACGAACACTAGACTGATAAACGGATATCAGAGGCTGGTGTAGTATATCCAATTCGACATAAACAGAAATAATATCGGAGGGTAATCTTTGCGTAATCCTGTTTAATGTCACATAAGGGGATGGATGGGCTAACAAAGAGTGCACGAACATGAAGTGGCACCAAATTTGTAGCAATTTTTTGTATTTGACATAACCGCATGCTTGCATAGGTCGTAAATTTTGGCTGATGACTTTCTGTTAATGAATGATTTTGAAGATGCACAAGAGTATACATAAATAATTTGACAGAAGACACACATAGGTACATATATATGTGATGGAGTTCTGAAATACAGGAATGCTGGTTAGTGTATTATGCTTGGTTAAACTCCATCAAGTTGTTCAAAATACGGGCAGTATGGACAAATTAGCAGGTGTGCGAATTAGCTCATATAAACGTGAAACATAAGAAAGGTTCTTTGAAGGTAATGTGCTAGTTAGACAATTTTTGTATTGACTTTGTAAACACAAAAGATTGACAAGACCGCAGCTGCGATTTCGTGGTACTGTCCAGTGGATATACACTGTTTGTACCTTTGAGCATAAGGAGTTGAAAGAAAAGTAGAACTATACATTTTACCACTTCCCGTAGCTACCGGACTGTGTAGTAATATCAAAACAGCTTAGCATGGAATCATGGGATTCAGCCCAGTTTAGCTGTCGTGTAACCTGCGGCAAACACTGAAAAGCTTTTCCAGAAAATGTGCGTTCATGTTCTAGCTGGTTGCGAAGCAAGCGGTTATAATAATGTAAATCCTCCACACTTCTGAAGTTAATATTTTTTCGTACATGGGATGTGCTGTCGTGAAAATAAATGTAGCTACCAGCTGTCATGAAGTGAACTGACCTGTCAAACGTTTTCTTTGGTGTCGACTTAAGTGTCAATATCGGTCGAACTAACGTTAGAAAAAATTGCATACAAAGAAAATATACCCACCGAGTCAGGTGTTTGAGAAAACGTGAATGTAGCTGACAAAATGTCGTGCGCCTAAACGTTTTTTTTTCTGTTCCTGACTACTTTTAAATTGTTACGACCCAGAGAGTATCAGCTCAGACATGTACACGTCCTGGTCATCTGTGTTCCATGCCTCTGCCTAAAATCACTACTTTTTAGGGCTGGTTGTTTCTCCATCAGTCGAGGTCACATTCTCTCACATTCATATTAATTGTAATACACCTTACAGAAGTCTTACTACGACTCGGAACCTCCTGCCGTGTAGTCACACCATTACTTTAATCGTATGCTGTTGTGTCGCTGTTGATTTTACCGGAACAGCAACTCGCTGATGGCAAAGGCAATGTGATCACGATAAGTTGGCCGTTAAACCTCAAGGCCGGCACCGCAAAATATAACGGATAGTGGTATGCAAACTTAAAATAAACGTATGCTATCTGACAAAACGAAATGGGATAACTAGCTGAAGGAAATAAACGGATGAAACGACAAAATTTTAAAGAACAAACTGAACAGACTGCTGCATTTATGTGACCTACGTTAAACTTCCGCTAATAAGGTTCCATCAACTGGATAGATTCACCATAAACTTGAGTTATGGGGGGTTGCCAGCTCTCTTCTTCTATGTGCTCAAATGGTGATTCAAATGGTGTATGACAATCGACCATTTTGTATGGTGTATAGATCTCTGTTTGGGTCCGAAAATCACTCAGAGAGTGATCGTCAAGTCCACCCAGTGCTTGAACGCACTTCCTCGGTGCACGTAGGTCGATGTTTTCCTAGCATGTCTGTGATCAGCTTCTCTAATGAAACTAATGTTGGTTTGTCCAGGGGGGATATTCATCGTATACTGTACAGTATACTACCGATGATTTTGTCTCAAGACAGCGATCGTCTTCTGAGACGTTAAAAATCAAAACGACAAAGAACGGCACAATTACTCTTTAGTAATGCGAGCAGATACTGTCTTATTTTGAATACAGTTCGAAATATTTTGTGCAGAAGACGCCATATTGTGTCATAATGACGTCCTGCATCATCTGATCAAGTATCAGGAAGTCTCAAGTTGCTTTTCAAATGTTCCAACCAGGGATCCACGTGACGTGCAATGCAAATCAACCATTTTCACTGTTTAATATGTTGCTGTTTGCAAGTGACCCGTAGAGAGTGAGTTTATAGTCAAAAATCTGGCAATCAGCCATCAGAGAGGATAGTGAATTTTCAATTAATAATTCACTTCAAAAAGCTAGCTCTGAGTTAAAAATGGAATGAAGTAGTACATGAACATACAATCTGGACAAAAATGTGTGATATATGTCACTTATGAACAGATTTGCCTTCCATATATGTATGTAAAAATATGTTCAGAGAAGCATTCTCTACGATCATTCTTGGTTAGGTTATCAGACCCTGGTCAAGGGTACACTGTGACGTGTCAATCATTTCATAAACAAAAATGTTCACCAAGATTTTCCCTTGGTATCTAAGTTCAAAAGTGCGTGCTGGTATCAAAGCATGGAACAAAAGGATGCAATACAAAGAAAGTTTCAACTTCAAATTTTGATAAGGTTTTATCTGAGAAAATCAGCAGATCACAAATGGCTGTTTTGAATAGTAATAGAAATGAATAGCAAAAACAGACGAGCATTTNTAGTTTTTAGCGACCTTTGTTCATCATCAATACAAATGTTGCGCTTTAAAAAAGTTGAAGAGTTATAGGCTAATAAAAACCGGTAGTTAGATGCGTGGTAGGTACGTTTGCTATGATTTTTCGGAAGTAGCTTACAGTTTAGTTTTCTGAACATTTCTCAGCTCTAAACCCATTACTCTAATGAAATTACCGTAATTCCGGTCAGGTGTATACATGTGACTTACAAAACAGGTTGCTGGAATTTCTGTTAGACATAAGTGACTTACTGCAACTCATTTTTAGCTATACTTTCACTGCCGAGAAGGCCCTAAAAATATAATCAGAATACCGTACAGGTGAAGTACTTGGACGCTGATGCACGACAATGATTGATTAAAAGGAAATTTTTAGTCCGTCTTTGGATTCAACATGGACAACTTCTTCAAAGTTATTCCATCTAGCGTTAATTCAAGTCCACAGCTCCGAAATAAACAACGAGCCGAATCTCCTGAATTGTCCAGTTTCCTTCAACACTTCCGTTTATATTCTGAGGAAACTTTTCTGCATATGCTTAAAACTGGTAGCACTAACACAATTATATCTGATATGGTGTGTGTTGTATTAACTGCAATCAATATCTGTAAGGATTTAGCTACAACACAGAAATCTGTTTTCTTCAGGTAACAAGTAAGTTCCTAATGACTATTCAACAGAGTAGGGAAGAAAGCGAGCAAAAGAGAAATGAACATGGAGAAACAAACGAAAAAGCAGGTCGCTAAAATTATTGCGAGCAAGTTATTTCATGATCTGCAGGATGTTTAATGTTTCCAAGAATAAACTACGGAAGAAACCCACATGAAGTCGCTTGAGAAATTAAGGATTTCTACTTTCCTTTTATGTTGCTCCAGCTCAGACATTTCCTGAGGCAAATGTATTATCGTGCATTCGCAGCGAGTTTATGGGGCATGAAGTCACAACATTACTCAAATAATGTGTATGAAACACCTGCTTCTTTGTTATTCTAAGGAGTTCTCGGATGAATGCAATATGCAAAATACACCGTTGAAGTTTGAATATCTGGCCTGATGTTTCTTTTTTGGGAAGCTTCAGTTTTGATATGAGACGGCACAGTATTCGCAGTAAAAACGCCTTTTTATAACCTCAATACTTTATAGAAACAGCGA
This sequence comes from Paragonimus westermani, assembly GCA_008508345.1. Taxonomy (NCBI): domain Eukaryota; kingdom Metazoa; phylum Platyhelminthes; class Trematoda; order Plagiorchiida; family Troglotrematidae; genus Paragonimus; species Paragonimus westermani. Next base: position 117,710 of record QNGE01001105.1, on the reverse strand, counting down.
AGTGCCCACCCCCAGGCTCACCACAAAACGGAACTGTGACCTTCAACGGCAGTGAAGTTGGTGATGCAGCCGAGTACTCTTGTACACCGGGTTTGGTGGTACGGGGGCCAAGAAACCGACATTGCTTGGCTACACTCAGCTGGAGTGGAGAAGAGCCGTCTTGTACCAATCAGACAAACGGTAAGCTTTGAACATTCTCCCTAAAACGGAAGATTAATTGCAAACTCTGCGCTTGTGAAAACCGTGAAAACTAGTTTGAATGTTGCTTTTCTAAATAGCTTTTTCCGGTTTCTAAATGGGATTTGCAAAGTTACAGTTAGTTGTCATAGTGAATTTGTCACCTTCGGTTACGGGTCGGGAGAGAGTTGCATTAGTTGGTTGTGACTGAATATACGATTTTTGTGACCGATGTTTCCAGTGTTACTGTTAGTTCAATTTCCTTGTCAGAATAACTGCTTCATTTGTCAGTTTTAAAAAGCAAGTACCCAGTGCCAGTTTCATACTCAGAATAAATCGAGCTTCAAAACTGATATCGTTCCTCTGGCGAATCTACACAATTCTGATGCTTATAAAGCTCAGTCTCGTTCAGTTTTACTGCCTGTTCTAATGAACGTGTAGTCAACAGTGTGTACTTAGCATCGTCGGACATATCTGGCAGTTATATTACATTTTGTTCGCAAAATACTTTGCATATAATCGAAGAATATGGTATCGTATGTAGTAAGTAGTTCGGATGAAGAATGTAGCATGTTGCATTATAACCAAATCATTCTGCAAAGTCTGTAAAATCCCGAATTATAGGTATCTCACTAACTTCAACATTTTGAAAAATCTTTTCAACAAATTCGACGCTTCCGACTTTCGTGAAATTCAACTGAACTTTGGTATATTCCATATCTGCCACTCGTTAGTTAAGAAGGCTGATGCAACTGCACACAAATTTCCGTTTGTATGTCTGTGTAGCAAATAATATGAACCAGACAACCACGGAGGCAACCGCCAATTGCGTTTCTATTAAGCGGAACATTGCAAAAACGCTAAGTGATATATTAATGTTGGCGTGTTGGCGGCTGTCAGCCAGCTGATTCACAATAAGGTTAGACGTTGACATTGCTGTTCAGTCCCCATCCAGACTGGTTTGATCAGACAAAAGGCGATTTGTATGTTCAATATAATTTACCAGGCAATAGCAAAAGCAAGTAAACCACCATTAATTAGTTGTGAGCCAACACTGTATCACGCGACGGAACAGTGATCATCGGATGGCCATTGAATGAAACGTCCGATTTGCCTGAACACACAGTTTCAGTGAAGAACGTGCTATCGACTCAAGTAGAGTGTTTTTTGAATGACAGCTGCATGCTGTTTATCTCAGACCCGAAAGAGGCCGAAAATCAGTAAAGCTGTCAAGATTGCCTGTGAAATACCTGAAAAGTCTCCATCTGTCTCACTGTTTCACCTGATTTAAGACAACGCGAATAAGTTATTGATGCAAACCCCAGCATATTTAGCTCATGTAGTATGTTATACGGGCGAGGTTCACAGGGCACCGGTAACCCATGGGTAAAACCGCCAAGCTAATCGTTTACTCCTGGCGACTTTTGAACATAAACCACGGAATTTAATCGAGTATAGTTTGCAGAATTTATCAGATACCCAGGATTTTGAGGCTAAGTGCGTTTCTACCAAGGTCCTGTGGGTTTTATTTGCATCTAGACTTATGTACCGGTGCGAAATTTCAGAAGTTAGCGGAATAAATAAAGTTTTTGATGTTTTCAGGATCTTTGGGTCAATAATATCTGACTATAAAACTCATTTCAACATTTCAGCAATATTCACCTGAAACAGTATCATCATTTCACCCAAAACATATTGGTTCATTGCACATCGTTCACAATAAAACAGGAAAATGAATGACTTTTTAAATACACAACTTTACCTTTTGGCATCAGTAATTGATTCGCCTATTTCTGTTTACAAGATTTACAGCATGACAACTCGGCAAGGGCAAACAATTTTAGCCAGATTCAATGAAAATGTCACAGATTGAGGGCTGTATGGATCGCTCAACAAATTAATTCTCCCTTCATATTCAACCGACTACATCTCATTTCTACAAATATGATTTCATTCGAAAATTCGAAAATTTATTACGATGCGCAGATAGTTTTAATGTTTGATTTCAGAACGCAGGTATCTTCCTTTGCTCAACTAATCGGCGTTGAAATATATTTAGTTCGAAGCTATGTATATCAGGAATAATTCAAGTCAAGGCAGGTCAGTGAGATGTATCTTGCATTACTGAAGATTATTTTTTCGGCTTTAGGGTATTGCATTCGATTAAAATTTAATAGTTCACTCATTTTCATAAATTCTTCAAGAAGACAAGGTAACGGTCACATGTTTCTGTGATCTCATCACTAGATCATAAACACATATATACACTTAGGTTAAAATCCACGCAGGGAGACTGTGCACAGCCTGATCATGTGGTTATGGTTTTTCCCTGGATAGACCACAGACAACGTGGACCGCTTGCGGTTGATTATTAAAGTTTTTCCCCTAATGAATCAAAAATTGAGCTTAGAGGCTTCGAGGTTACCTTAAGGAAGATGAGAAAGTCCCCTCCATCCTGGTGTACAAATAAAGTAGGAAGGCCCCCAGCAAGCTTGCTCGTTTTTCAAATAGTCTGGATGAAACATACAAGGAACCCAACTGAGTCGTTCAGGATCGTTCACAAACTTCTTGTAGGCCAACAGCGATCAGTCTTAGAGCGTCATATCACAACCGCCAAAGCGACTGCGACTCAGCTGTGAAATTTGATCACAGTAGAATTCCATGCCTGGCTTTGGCCACCTATATTCATATCTTACTATACCATGGCGTCTTATGGATCAAATCAGTTGGTGCAAATCGGGATACAATTCACTGTTCTTGTTAACAAGCTGCATTGCTTATATTTAAGTTTGTACTCTTCAATGGTTGGATAGGTCAGATCACATCCTGAAATTTTGGACGTGGCAACCTAAGTGACCATTGTTATCATCATAACTGTTCACTGCATTTCAACTTATGGGACTTGTATAAATGTGTTCAAAAACCTCGCAAGGTTGGTTCACGTTATTTGCAGTTAGTGCGTAGACAAACCTTCGATATTGCCTATGTGTCTAATGTACTTTAATTATTCATAGACAAAATGTCAGGTACTTGCTGCTTTCACACATTTGCTTATTGAAAGACAGAATCGTTGGAAAACAAAACTGCTTATCTTGAAATCCCACAGATAAAAAGCAAACAATTAAAAGTAGACGATAGAAATCTACGTTCCGAAAATACAGAAATTAAAATGTTTTGTCTTGTGATTATGACTAGGTTGTTCACATAAGCGACAAATAACACGCTTCCCAAAAATGGCGAATGACACAACTTGCAATATGGAAGCAGAATGCACATTTCTAGGGTGGCGCAGATCCAGCAAGGTTCGTAGGTTTCCGGTCATTCACGGTTATTTCTTCAACTTATTGATCCGAAGTACGAAGCTCATAATTTCGAATCAATTTACACAGCTTTTGCGGAAATCGTTACCAATATGACTGCCAAATGACAAAGTTAGCTATTCAAGCATTACAACGGTCACAACACTGAACGTACAGATTTTGCATCACTCATTTCCTACCAAACTATTTGTCCGGGATTAAAAGTCGCTGTGAAATCATTCAAACTAAGGTCTTGTTCAGCATTCTTTTAACTTGAACAGTTCGTTCCGTTTAGATCACCAACTTCTTTACTCGTTTGATGTAAAGACTGATTCTTGTTTTTGTAAATGTGGTAATGACACATTAAAACGGAATGCAAACAACCATCACTCTTCTTGTTCCAAATGTTTCCTTCATCGTCCAAACTGTTCACAAGACACTCCACATTTGGACCCAGTTACCCACATAACCAACTGTGTCATTTGGAGTCCACCAAATGTTTCAACCGATTGACTGCCCAAGCAGGATTCCTCGATCATTTCACCCTGGAATCCACCAAATGCACCAATGAGCACTGGCATTAAGTTACTGACAAGTAGTTTGACATGTGTGACAACTCAGAAGACTCCATTTCTTAACTTCCGGTGTGGTTTCTTAGTTCAGCTGGTGGAACAGTTGCCGCTTTTGGGGATGTTTTTTCTGTTGCTGGTTCGAACCCAGCTGCGGCCCAAATTTTTCACATTTGTCTGTTTCAGATATGTTTCGCTCATTATCTCACAACATATTCCGTTGTTCACTGCCATCAGACTGAGAGATTTCCTCTGCCATCATTGAGTGTAGCTAGTAATTACTTTGACGGCCGTGTCCCCTCAGTAACATCAACTACGCACTCAGTTTGAATGAAACAGTATGAAAGCTATAACGACGTGATATTCCCAGGAACCAAGTAGACAACTTTAAACAACTTAATAGTGAACGTAACAATGTAGTTACGTTCCGGCGTTCAAGACAAACAGAAGAGCGTTCTCACATCTCGAAAGTGCTTCCATGAACGCCAAGAGCTTCTACTTATTTCTGAAGTGAATAAAAACCCTAGGAACGCTACACTACTTGAAGTCACTTGTTAACGTGAAGCTATGAGATGAAAATTCAAGAAGTAATAAGAACGGTGAACTCTTGAGATTTGAAGTTAATCAGGCGAGTTCCAAGCATACTGCCTTTTAGATTGGAGAACGGCGTTAAGGTTTTTGCAGTTTGTATACCACCTACAGTTGTTCACAGCTGTTCATCTCTTTCAATTTGTTCAATGAATTATGTTGCTTCAACCTAATCGAAAAATCCTGATTACAGATTTGATCATTGGAGTGAAAACAGCGATGCTAAATGACTTAGTCCGATATAATCACACAAGCTGAACAGTAGTCACAATGTGTTTTTGTTAAGGTGTTAATTGTGTTTATCCAGTATCTTCTGTCGTGGGGTTACCGGCATTGTGGTTAACACGGTAGTCTTACAACCATGAGGGTCTCAGTGCATATTTCTTTCCGGAGGGTTATAAGGCCCGCTAACTTGTAAAATTACGGGTAACCGATAGTTCGCCCGATTCTAGCACTGTGTAAACGAAATTCACCATATACAACCAATAAATATCTCATTTGCATGAACTGGCCGAGACTGTCACATGGTCACAGAATGAGAAATGTTCGCAAATATGTAAGTTAGAGAGCTGGCTTTGACACTGGTAAACAGGAAACCATGATCATTAGACACAACTTTTCCATATACAGACATTCAACCTTTTACTAACAAGTAGTGTGGCAGATTTATGAATTTAGATGAGACCCAACTGTGAAAAGTCAGGGCNATGCTGTGTCTGTCGCTGGTTCGAATCCAGCCGAAGCCCTGACTTTTCACAGTTGGGTCTCATCTAAATTCAACCTTTTGTAAATAGTGACCGCACTTAGTATCTTGCGTCGATTAACAGTGACCAATCTTCCAACCTGGGAACTGAATTGAGGTGAATAGTGTCCACGCACGATGTTAGCTTTAAAATACAAACGTTCCGTTCCATTTTGGTCGATGGCATTGTGATAGGTAATATATTAGTCCAACTGCGATTCCTGCACAACAAACTGGTCTTTTACGGAGACTCAGGTGACGTCGTCAAGTTATTTTCGAACATGAATCGGGCACTCCGAACTTAAAAGCTACCAGACAGGGAACGTAGATTGATGTTGTATGATGCCTGAATGCTCCAGTCATCCGTTTATCAGGTATTAGAATTGATAGATATATGTAGCGCGTACAGATAGCCATATATTTACCTCAAAATCTTTTGTCATATAAAACACAAAAGTTTGCTGAGACGCAAAACACCGAATTCACGTACAGAAGTTTAAATATTGTCGTGAAAAGTGCGTACAAGTTCGGTTTGCTAGCCGAAAGTTACCGATCGCAAGATATCAGAAAATATGCCACTACTACATCCTCAGTCTTTGTCAACGATTGTACCCAAGAGTTCTGATTAACCGAATATTCCGTTTCAAGTGGTTACTGGTTAACGATGGGAAACCACAATACGACAGAACATAAAGTGGCAAGATCATGCACAATAGGTTGCAAAAATTCACTGCTCTTTAATTGGATAAAGCAGCTTGTATTAGTCACACCCTCGTGTTTCTACAGATTCTCACGGAGGAGTGGTATGCGCCCTATAGGGAAAACAGACCGATAGTTGGCTACTCTGAAGGTACCGGAAGCATAAATGTGAATGTGTTTACATTATAGTGGGATACATCTAGTTTTATGCGCAACCAGTAGCACAAACTACACTGATTAGAGTACACCATCATGTATCAATTGATTTGACTTTTCTGATCAAGTGATATTACACTAACAGGTTTGCGTAGGTTATGACTGTTAGAGACTGCTCTCTCAGCATGCTTTTGAAGCCAATTTGTCTAGACGATACAAGTAACCTAACAGTGGTGATTTTCAGTTGAGAGTCTTGATACTATAAATCCAGTTCGTCCACTTAGCTCCATAGTCCACGACTCTCGGTTATATGTTAACAATCTCATGATTTACGAGATGCAGTGCCGGTGACAACTGTCCGGTTAACACCTCACCATTTTTTACTAAAACTCTTCAGAGAGACCGACCGAAATAACCATAAGTTTTATAGTTCCAACGTTCAGCGTATGCCTTGAGACTTCGTTTCAACCTTATTCTGTTTATTCCCGTTTGTACTTTACAGTGAGTTGAAGACCGATTCTTTCTGAACGGTAGCCCGTACTGTAGCAAATGCTACTCCGTATAGCTAAGCATACCCTTGGGGCTCACACATAGGCCAGGCAAGTGTATTTGCTGTGTATAACCTAACTAGGCTGCGGAGTATGATACTGGATTACTGGAGCCTCCTACTTGGAACAAAGCACTAAGTACTTATCCAGTACCCGCCCATCTAGAAATTTCTTATAAGAAAGGTTTACTCATGGTGGTCTGCTAGAGTGAATATGCACACAGTACATATATACAGAACAATAATGTAACTGCCGCGATTTATACCTCATTTGTACCTCACGTATACTTCATTTTCCTTCTGTTTAAATGTGTGTCCTAAAATGTGTGAGCGGAAACATGTCGACATACACCCTTTTTCTACTATGTTGTTTTTTCATCCTCGTGAATGACAAATTCCTACAGACAGTGACACCATCGATAGTTTTTTGTGAATTGTGATATTTATTGCCGAATATCCGGACATAAGAATTTTCCAACTTGGTTTGAAGCGCGCTCGTAAAGTGTGAACGCCGCAGCAGTCCGATCAGAAAATATAGTGCACATTTTCCACACCTGGAGGGTCATGTCTAAATTTAAAAGTAATTGATAATTTGCTCCACATTTCGTGGCACTTACTGCTGAACCAACAACTTAGATCTGGGTTGATTTTTGATTAGAGTCTGCACAAAATAGAGCCGCTTAAATTCATGTCCCTTTTCAAGGTGTTATCCATATGACCACTGGTTCTATGAGTCTCGCTTGCAGTGGGATGTCTATCTAATTAAAAGTAGGGTTTGAGCATGATGGAACCTTAGTTTACAGCTTTGTACTAGAAGACAATCCCGAGAACTTGAGTCAGTTACAGTGACAACAAAAGTATGGGAGACGGTTTCAGTTGGTTGACTGGCTTTGATTCCATAAGATTTGACAGGATTAGACAAAGGCCTTATGCTTGAGTGCATTTAAGCGTCAGGGTAAAACAGGCAACATAACTCCTTTAATTGAGACCCATAAACCAAAATTTACGTGTTTTTATTTGTCGGTTCGGCAGGGTGCTGAGAGCAAGGCGCACGGTTTGTACTTGTATAACATGCAAAAAACCGAAAGGCCATTTGGGAATACGACTGTGCTTAGTCATACCCAACCTGTAAATTGAGTCATTATTTGGAAGAAAACTTCAAAGATTGAGGTATATTCATGTAACTTTCAACAACTTGATTACAGTTTTATTCATTTCACAAGGTACGAATTTATTACACATTAATTCACGGTCCTTTATTAGAACTGTTTCAGGCGACATCAAATTTTGAGGCAAATATTTAATGTCTGCCTTCCTGTAGATATTAAAATGAAGCGTGATCTCATCATGCTCTAAGTTATGGTCATAAAATGTTTGTATAACAGATATGACGTTTGTAAAGTCGCGCAGTTATGAAAGCGTGCATTACATAAGGAACAACTGGTTTCCTTTTTCACTCATTGGTCTTCTTCAAGCAGCTAACTGTCTCGTTTAATCCGTGTATAGCTGGTTTCCTTCAGTTATAAGTTTTAAATGAAAAATACGGGAAGCTAATTTACTAGATTCACGCGGGTCACAGGAGATACAACTAAATCAGCCCCCTCATGCGTCATGTAATGTGCAACAGATTTGCATTGCAACTCAAAAGTTAACTGCGCTACTACGAACGCTCACGTGCCTTTCGTAAAACTGACTGCATCAGTTAAGATGGACGAATTACTCCTCAATTACTAACATCTAAAGTGCGTTTGACCCAAAAAAGCACAAACTAACGGACTCATACTGAGATATAAAGTGGACTGTCTCTTGAACGCATACTGATTTAGTGTACGTTTTTTATGGAATATCTTAGAGCAGGCAACTTTCTCACGTCTAGGTTTGATGGTAGCAAATTCAATGAATGCTCCGCTGAGGTTACAAGGATCAACAAAATACTCCGATGGCCCTCACTGGTTGTCTTCAGCATTGTGCACCGAAATATGATTCGATTCCTGCAAGCGCAAACATTGTGGGTAATTCGAAACGATTTTTTCCAGTATGTGATGCGAAAGAGGACAGCCATAATTTACAAATATGGTCTGTAGTAATTTTCCTCTGCGCTCAGCGGTTAACTATAGACCTTCGAAATCTCGCTCAAGATGTGAGGATATCAACCATATTGCTACACTATTATAGTCACATGACTTACCCATTACTTTTAATTATTTTTTGTGATGTAGACTTATTTTCTGGAAAGTCGTATTTGTCATCTTGAAAACAAAAACAACCCTGAACAATTTCATTACGTTAGAAAAAGCACGAATTGAACGTAAACGGATATGAAGCATTATCTCACCGTCTGTCAAAAACGACGCAGTTGAATTTATCTTTCGTAAATATCTCTTGGTCATCTGCTAACAACATCTTTATGTAAAAATGTATATGAAGCTTTTACGTGCGCAAAGCTCGTACTTCATGCGACAGCCCTCAATATCCAGGTTAACAATTGGTTTTGTATACACAGCATGGCTGGATCAACCTTTAATTGTAACGACCGTTCAACAGCAAAACCAATATATTTTGGGTAGTGGCTTACCTCTTTAATAAAATAAGCCTCTACGAATAGTGCTAACGTGTGAGATGCACAAAATATGCTCGGAAAAATGGAAGGAAATCCACGTTAAAGTAATTCACGTACACAACAAACGGAACGCAGTGATTTTCATTGTAGTGCGCATGCGGTGTCTGTTTTTGTGTCGGGTGTTGCATAAGTGACCGTCAAACTACATGTTATGGGGTAAGGTGAAAACCTAGTTTGAGTCCGCAGTAGAGATATTTTGTGGGCACACTTGACTTAACTACATGGTCCGGTAGAACACGACTTAGGGCGTTGTGGAATAGTGAGCGGTTGTTTCGACATGCAGTATTAGTGCAGCTATTGACCAAATTTGGCTGCAAACTCGAGAGTTGAAGGAAATGCTATGTTGTAAGACATCCGCACCAAATGTAGTACGAATGAAGTTGAATAGTTTGGGCGTCGTGTTTAACATGTTATTGATATACAGATTGGGAATAACACAACGTTTCGAGCAAGTTGTAATACTCTACGTTTCAACCACCTCGGGTGGCCTTCCTCAGGAGTGTTGTAATCGAAATCGATTACAACACTCCTGAGGAAGGCCACCCGAGGTGGTTGAAACGTAGAGTATTACAACTTGCTCGAAACGTTGTGTTATTCCCAATCTGTATATCGAAATGCTATGTTCATTTAGATAAATTTACCTGACCGATTTGTAAGCCTTTTAGCAGTCTGAATTTATCGGAAGGTTATGAGATCTGAACCAACGCACATACATTCATTATTTTTCAAGAAATAGGGTATAACTTGTATTTTTGATTTGTTTTACTTTCGTGCACGTGTATGTGTTTAACGGCAACATCGCCGTTAGGCTTTTTGTTGAATATGCATTCTCTAATCACTTGTTAGCTCTTACTGCTCAACCCGATTGGACATCATAATTTAAGAACCACCCATACCTTGACGGACATTAAGCAATGACATGAGTCGTGAAAAGCTAAACTTATGTAAGAGCTATATTTTTCCCACCGAGCTTTGACATTTGAAAACATTCGGACCATCTAGTGGTACAGTGCCAATAACAGTTTTTTTCGTAGACGCTTAAAGCTAAACCACTGAACGTCTCTTGCAGAATGTTGGCCATATTAAAGCTCGTGCACCAACCAAGTGACAACCATCTCTCCATGCGGTAGGTTGTTATGTGTTTTGAATCGCCCATCCTTGAAACGCTTAGCACGCCGTCCGATTCAACCTTCGAAAGCAAAAGCATGAGTTCTCAGCACATTACTCGATTTTTAATCGGTCGCCAATTGTTGGTCGTTGACAAATAGCATGTCAGGTTCAACAAAACCGTGCCCAACACTGGCATCTTGTCGAATAACGAGCGTTCAGAAAATACTAGCCAGTCAAAATGAGTAGCCCATTATAATGCGGATTATTACTTACATCTTACAATCTGGGTGAGTGTATACTCACTTGGTACGCATATGAAAGTGAGAACGGTGTTATCTCTGGGTCCGAGGCGGCTGACTGATGTTGACTGCCGTTGTCTTTTTTTGTCCAGAAGTGTACACAACAAAATTTATTCAGTTATCAGCTCCGACAGTAGAACTGTGGTGTTGTACAGAGAATGTGCAAGAACAGTGTTGGTATTTTGCAGCGATCTGGACCAAAAACCTCCGTTAATCAATCGGTCGCAAGTGAGCCTCTCTTCGAGAATCATTCGCTCTTTCTAGTCTTTTGTGAAGGGGTCCTTTTTTGTACGTTCGTCTCGTGTGCGTTTGGTGAAATAGCCGGCAAATGCTTATTTGCAGAAAGAAAAAAGTATTTAGTTTGGATTCTTTCCCAATTATATGTTGGGTCACAGAAATGCTAACCCACATTCGAGAAACCTTGATTTTCGGACTCGTTGCTGAAATATGTCGTCCTACTTCAGGCCACTATGTCCGGTAAACCCTAAATCAGCCGTATAAGCGGAAGGAATATGTCTGTACCTAGGCTAAATATTACACCGTGGAAAATAAAAAAATGCCCATCTTGTAAGTGAGCCACGATTAGAGAATGCAAACACATACCGAAATACGACAGTTACCTCCACAGACCATGCAGGTTATTAGTGTGCAGGCTCGGATGAATGCGTTCTTCCAAAATCACCGGTTACTGTCCACTCACAGTGTGGCCATCTGAAACTGCAACTAGTCGCACGTGACAGCACTTGCGCTGGACACCTTTCGGACACACTAAATCGGCATGCTATGCCTAAACAGACACCGTGACCTAAGCGATTCACACCAGACGTTATCAAACAGACAACTAATTGCAACAGGTATACTGCTATTTTCACACTTAACGGCCAGCATAAGTGCATGCCGGTTGTTTAAAGTGCAATCGTGTTCGAAATGTCATCTGCTCAACCAGATTGTTACGACGAGTATGTTCACTGGAAAGCAGATTTTTAGGAACTTCTATAAGGGGGTAAATGTAAATAGAACGCAACTTTACCGACTGTTTTTCCTAGAACTGAACAATGGACTATAACATGCCGTTAAATAAGAGTGAACAATATATATTACTGGGTCTCACTCGCTTCTTTGTACACCGCACCACTGCCACATTGTTCGGTGGCTCTGCATTCTGGGAATCAAGTACAACCAGATTTTTATAATCGGCTGTCTTATTTCGATATTTTGGGGCACGACAGACAATTCAAGACGTTTTTGGTTTCCGTTATGCGACGGACCTGTCCGTAGGCAACACTGCCGCCAAGTTGACCTATCCCAAAACAACACATGTCGCAATTTATTTCGTCGACACATACTCGCAGCTCGCTGCGCTGCATCTAAGAGAAGCATCCACGAAAGGTCGTCTGTTTGGCCAACACTGTAGATCATCATTCATATTTCCCAGCGTTTCAGACTGAACTTACTCTGGTTTAAACCACTGGAAAGCAAATGTCACCAGTAACCTGCTAGTTTATCTAGTGTTGTATAGGTGAAATTCAGTATATTTAGTACATCTTTGTGTTTTCTCGGTCGCATTTCGTTTCATCACGCAGTTCTGACAGCAAAATAGCATGCCCAGTTATATTTGTATCGCCATCAGATAGAATGGTTAACTAGTATTCTCGTGATATACGTTTCAAGTTTGTAGGTAAGCAATTCTGCTTCTCAGTTTTGAGCAACAAATTTTAAATGACGCAACCCCAAACAGTATGCTGCGTGGGCGTATTAGATTGCGGATCAGAGTCAGTCGCTTCAACGCTCACAAAGACAGCTTAGGGGGATACGATTTCATGATAACGCTCGTCTAAATTACTTGGCTGCATCAACGCTCAGCAGTATGGCTTCACTGTTGTACTGGTACACAGGCCGCAGACAACAGCACGTATGCGCATATGGATTTGCCAGAGAATTGATTACTGATAGGTGCGGTAAACAGTCTTGTTGTGAATGTGCACATCGCATACCAGTGGGTGTGCTACTGTTGGTTTCTAGAAGACACTATCAGAACGTCGGTTAATCAATCAAGTTCGACAGCTAGTCCAGGTTGGTTACCGCGAAATTCGCTCTAGTATATATAATATACAGAGCAACGGATAATCAGATAACCCGTAAACTGTTTCCGTTCTGGTAAACGTACAGATTCGGATGATGCACATACACATCTAAAATAAGTGCGATATTTTTGATGTTCTGTCAGATTTGTCCAAACAAATATGCCATTGAACTTTGTGGTTGTAGAAAATGCAAACATTGTAGGAACTGTACCATTTGGCATTAACCTGAATTCTAATTGGGAAAGAAGTGTTCTGTGGATTTCCAAGTCGCGTCCGTTCGCGTGGACTTGCTGGCGACTTACTTCCAATTTTATTTGTGGAAAACAGCAAGAATCCCTTTTTCTTCAGAAACATCTATCAACCGATGACGATGTGAAACTTCAATGACCGTGAGTGGATGAGATAAAACTTGGTCAGAATCATCGTGATGTCTTCATTCCTCAGAACGAATCACTGTTGTTTTTGGAATACCGCCCCATTTGTCCTCATATCAAGGTTACTGACATTTAGCTGTGATTTTGCTTCTATAAACTCGCTCCTATTATGCAGCCATTAGATCAGTGCACAAAAATAGTTATCAGACAGTTAGACAAAGGTTGTTCTCCGAGGAGGTTAAACTTGATCACCATCACATTCAGGCTGATATCTCCACCAAATGGTTCCAAACTGAATCGCTTAACTCCAGTTTCTGTCTGGTCACTTTACATCATTATTGCCACAAACGCGGTCTGGAATTCGATCCGCGTTGTCGCATACACTTACATTCACAACTGTGCCTGTGGCACACACACGTGGTTAAAAGCTGAAGTGTGATAACTGTGCCATCTCCAATATGCAAATAATGACTGGTTCTTAAGGACTTAGAATGTTGCGTACAGCCCGGTAGTGTCAGGCTTGTCCTTCAAGGGAGAAATAACTGAAAAGTTCCGCTAATTAAAAATTTGGCGTTGAGTTTCTGTGATGCCTTTCTAACTAAAGGATGGTTGATTTCTTTGCCAGTTCTTCTACTAGTACCAAAAATTAAGTTCTTTTTCCGGAGTCAGCTGTCACCTGTGTATAGAAACACTAACATGCAATCCACCTCGTATCAAGCTACACAAGCACGCACTTACAAAACATCACAGAACATGGGCGGTGAATCAGATTGAGTTGACTTACACCCGAAGGTTATCAGGGAACACAGGTTACATAAGGAACTGTCGGCTGAAGCACACGTAATACCAGCATCTACGAAGTCTAGGTAACTATTTGACTTCCTGGTCCGCTTCTTTACTCCAATCGAACTTGTATAGACTTCACTTTCGAAAGTCACCAATACGCAGTGCCAATCGTTAAAAAATAGGCTAAGCTTATTGGCTTTTTTCGGTTGTGTTTTTACTGGAGTACTCAGCAACGCCACACATTTATCGATATCACTTCCCTTACTATTGAATCTTAGGCAATATTTATTCGTTCACTAGCGTTTGAAGTAGTTATTAACCCGAACATATGGAAATATGTTGTGAACTGCTTATTGCAAATGTATGGTAAAATAAAATATTTGTCATCTACTCTAATTTGTATTTTAGCTGTTTCCAACTGAAGCATGTCAAGTAGTCTTATCAATGGTGTTCCAACAGCATCTACTGATAATGTTATGTGACCAGATGTATATATCACATATATGAAAACTAGCTCGGCCAGCCAACCCTATCCTATCGTTAACTATCTGGGACAAGGTTCGAGCCCACCATCGAGGCAGTTAATTGCTACAAATAGGGGAAAAAAGATCCTGATTTTATATGCAAGCGTTGATGTATGTATTTTTGATTACTGATGAGTTGTCGGGGATTTGGTTTATTTTCAAGTTGACCATCACTCACATTTGATCGCAGCGTTCGCATTCAGATAGACTTTCCAGCCAGCCTCTTTCGAAAAGAAGCACTAGACTCGAGTTTCGCTCTCATTAGAGCTCGTCAGTAGTGCATATCCTTGCCACGGCCGGGATTTGAACTGCGGACATTCCAATCATGAGGCAACCGTGTTAACCACTGCGCCATTGACCTCACATTAGGCACGACTGAATCATCAAATCTGAACGCTCAACCACTCTCGCTTGTGAGCAATGATCCGGTTGCCCGATCGTCTTGAGAGCAGACACAGTAACTGTCCTGTTAACTCCAATCGATAACCCCGCGATTAGGACTTCCCAGACAGGTCGAGATCACAGAACTCATTAAACCTGCAAGGCGATACTTTAGATTACTGATGAGTAGTATGTATTTTTATTTGCAGTTCCGCAGCCTATATCAATTAGAATTAACTTGTAATGATTGTCGCCTTAATTAAGACAATAACAAGGAAACAGTTTATATACAGTATCGTCAGACACACAGCCACAGATATCGGTGTGGGCCGTACTACTGATTCCCCATCAGTCTACTTCTCCGACGTAGATAATAAGATGTGGGTGCATTCTTTTAGTAGGCGTGAAGCTTGGGAGCGTAATATTCAGTTTTAAAGTCGTTTTTATCGATTTTTCAGTAGAGCTTCTCACCCTTCAGTAAGGAAATGTTTTTGGCATGTCCATCAAATGTGTCATGATTGTCTCGCTACTATGTGGCGGTTTTGGGGTGATAATTCAGTGGCTCAGTTGAATAAGCCAACAATTTTAGGTAGTCCCCTACAGAGGTACATTCCTGTGTGCCATATATTAACACATTAGCTTTTCAAACAACATTATACTTTGACGCTTGGTGTACATGCTTACTGGCTTGTTGTCGTACTAAGCGCCTAAAAGCAAATATTCGTTTGAAGAGGTCAACAACAAGCCCTACCTATCAATACATTCTGAGAACTAGCACATAATTCAGGTTTAAGCGAACGCTTCACGATTTCCGGAGTAGCACTACACCCTCAAAGTACACGATATCACACGTAAACTCCGAGAAGATACAACGGTCTCTTGAGCAGTTAGTTGGACACAAGCGATGTTGCGGTTGGACTGCCCATTTTCAGGACACCACACATTTTACAGAATGTTATACTTTGATGGTTACCCAGGTCTGTATTGTTGCACTGTAAAAGCATCATTCTCACCTTGTTTAATAGTCAAGCGTTTATCAAATTTATGTGCTCAGCATTGTCTGTCACCACCAGCCGCCTCAAACCGTGCAACATCAATTATGACGGCTCCATTAGTAGTGCAAAAAATAAGGCTGCTCAGTTGGAAAGTCAATGGCACTGACCTTTCACCTGCTCCTAGGTCCAACTTTAACTCGTCGTTGCAGAATGTACTAAGACATCGAGCAGTTAGTCCCTATATATTTCTTTCGTAAATTGCGATGCCCGATCTTTCATTTTCTGTAGTCAGAAAAAGGATTGTTTTATTGGCGTCGGCCAGCGCCCTACAGACTTCATGCATCTATGGTACTTAGGAGAGTTGTATGTCTCAGAAAGTCTCTACTCCCGTTGGTAACGTCCTTCCACATTTTTTGAGCGCGAAATTCTTAGGCGCAACATTCTACGCAAATTTCAGTGTCGAAGCCACGGGCGCATCTCAGAAAGTACTCGGAAATATAGTCAACCAGGATGTGTTCAAAGGACACCTTGAAATTGGGTCATCGCCAAAGTAGATATAGGGTTATTGTGAAATCGAATTCGACGAGGCCAACGTGTCGGACTTTCAGTGGCTTATGCAAAGAAGTGGAATACATTGTGAAATAAGTGTGGCCTAGTGTGTTTGTTGTGTAAACGCCGTGAGATCCTAGGTATACTCATCGTACGGTGTTATGAAGCATTTGCAGAGTGGTTTTGTTATTAGTAGCCATGTTTGAGTTCGATCAATAAAAGGTAAGCGTAAGGTAAGATAAGATAATTTCAGGCAGAGTAATGAAAAAGATATGAGCAGTTCTAATGATAAGGTGAACAACTGCGTTTTGAGCACACAGTGTTCTACTCGAAAATGAGCCTTCGAAATTCCGACGACGCCCCACTGGACTAGTGCTGTTTGCAGCGGGAACGGGCCACATGAAATTATTCCAATAGAACCTTATAAAAAAATGCAGATAATGTTTTGTTGTAGCGCAAAAACAAGTAAGCATTCAACCCCAGTTACTCAAGGTTCAGGAACCACTTTTAACAGAATCTTCAGGGAGGACAGAAAATCAGACACCTCTGCTCTACATTTGTTACGACTGTTATTTGTGATCAGCCTTAATTCGAATTGGTCCGTTCTATCGTCGTTTGTTTTACCTTTTTTCGCTACTTCGGGATGCATGCTACATTGTAGATGAAGTGCACTACAAACAAAAATCTTCCACTACGTCTCAACCGGAATCGCCTTTTGAGTTGGCTTAACCCTTTTACCCAACCACCCTGTTAACGTAGGAATTGCAGTTACCCAGCTTTGATTCTAATCAGCAGATGGTTATGGGCTTTGCACCTAAATTTTAACATGGAATCATCCAATTCCGGTACGCAGCAACTTCCACAGACATAGATCGTTCAAGTGAATAAACTCAGACGATGCAGACACGAAGCTCCAAACACCCAAGAAACGGAAACGCTGTTCATTGTTTGTGCATTGTATGTCACTGGTTGTCTCAGTGGCAACCGAATGTACAGTTTTGAAATAAAACTGCTCCTCAGCAATAGGTCAGCGAAACGTTTCCCTTCAAACAAAGCGATTTTGGAAGACGGTTGTTTAGCCTTCGTATGTGTCTTTCTGTCGGACGTATTCTCCGTCTGGATTGGATATGTCTCACAATGACGAACACTTTCCCACATGACTTGGTCTATAGAATCCCATATAACTGAAACGTCAATATTCGTAGCTCTTAATGGAGACCTTTTTGATGTTTGAATCGGATTT
Organism: Paragonimus westermani; assembly: GCA_008508345.1. Lineage (NCBI taxonomy): Eukaryota > Metazoa > Platyhelminthes > Trematoda > Plagiorchiida > Troglotrematidae > Paragonimus > Paragonimus westermani. The sequence continues at coordinate 99,968 of QNGE01001105.1, read as the reverse complement.
GGCATATCGTACCACAACGCTTTTAAGCATATTTAATTCAAGGATTGATTGAATATGTTTCACATCAGACGAGAAGGAAACGATGTAAGCTGGCAGGAGTAGAGACCGTTTGAGCAGTTTCTTTATTAGTGGCTACCTGCACATTGAACGATTGTCACGACCAACTAGTGTATATCCTAACCGACCGTGCTTGCCCCACAGATTACGTTAAAAACGATAAAGAAGGCAGAATTAGCAGTCTACCATTACGGCGTACATTAATGCTTATTCCCGACCACACAAATCCTGCAAAATACGCCTCCATTTCTGAAAAGTTAGGGCGGGAAAATAAATCAAATGAGCATAATGTTCGTATTTTATGAACGCCGGAAAAGTCAAACAAGTAAAATCACATTGGTCAAATCCGAGTTCAGATTCACAATGAAATTTACATTGTCCTTAAGAATGATATCTAGGAGCATTACACTTCGACTCACTGATGAACGTTGAGTAGAACGTGAGAGTAGTTCAATTCATTAGGATGCTGTCAAATTACGCCAGCCTGCTTTGTAAAGAGAGTGCGTTATTACAGCAAAAATGGTGTGAAATATAGGAAAGCGGTGCAGATATTAATTTGAAACTAAAAAACAAGTCGTCAACACAAAAGTAGTTTAATGTTTTCCTGAGTGCTCCAGTTGTTATAAAATGCGAACTAAATAATTTTTCAAACAGTCATACCTACATAGTTTACCACCGATAGACCACATAATCAGCCATATATTGGCACATATAACAACACCCGACGGAATAAACCTTAAGAACTCTTACTTTACGACTGTCAAGTGACATCGTATTTTTGTGCTGTCATTGATGGTGATGTGCTGATTTCGGTTCACGGTTACTTTGAAGACTGGAAAGCTAGTGCCAGCTCACTGAGATGATTTCCGAGATAGTCTAGTCTTCGGACAACGCTGAATTTCTAACAGTCTGTAGAAGTCGCTAAATGTGAGCCCAAAGTTCATATGGGACAGTTTTAAACCACATTCATTTGGCCAACAAGCTCGCTTGAAATTACCAACTGATACTTAGAAAAACGTGTGTGATTATTGCTTGTTCATAGCCCGAATTCAGGTGTGCTAAGCCTGCTGAATGTAAATAAACGAACTAAGAATCGTGACGGATGAAAACTTTTGCGGACAAAGCAGTGTGACGAATAAACAGAGGAACCCTCAAACAGACTTGTACTGTTTTAGAGGTCAACTCACGTTACATTCATGTAAATGTGCACCACCTCATAGGAAAACGCTTGCTGTTGACAACATCGCTCGGGTGTTGAATTAGTTGCCTATAGTTAAACTAACAGATATTAAAAATGGAGTTCAGAAACCTGTTGTAAGTTTGACGCCAACATCCGCAAACCAAGCAGCTGGCCGTATGTTATGGAGTGTTGTTGAAAGAACCGAACAGATTAGACAGGGGCTGAAATGAAGACTACTAGAAATCACACGGAAGTTTTTGAAAAGGCCTGAGTCACCCTTTGTACCATAGAGACTGCCACGTAACCAACCGACTCCCTAAAACTGTTCAAGGTAATCATGACACTGCTGGTTTGAATCAGTTTCAATTATCGAGTCCCGGCAACTATAATATTTTTCATCCAGGTAGTTCACAACTCATTTAACACAGCTCGACTGACCACAACAAGCGACATTTCCGAAGTTATTTCTGCCACAGAATCACCAGATTATTGTTATCTAATCTCAACGAAACATTCTCCTGCTGTCAGAACTAAGCAGACTTAATTCATGCTACTAAAGAATAACAAGTGGTGGTCACAGCGTTTTGTTGAAAAACGTCGAATTGAGAAAAGCACGTCTTCATGAAAGTTTTTTGAGAACAAAATTGCTTCAGTGTAACACGTAAATCATTGGCTACAGTTTGCGGGTAACAAGTGACCTCTGCAACTTGACGAAAGGATGGCCCATGCTATTTGAGTGAACTGATTCGTAAATGAGGACTAACCACATCGTGCCGCAATTATAGGATTAGTGAAATCTGTCAGTGGTGAAGCGAGTTTAGCATAGTGTTTCAATCAATTAAACAATCTATCGAAATTTCCGATCACTGTTGACCAATAAATTTTCAAACCTCAATTATTTGCAAACCATACAAACCGACCAAAGAGGAGAGCTGATAAAAGAGTCTCACATCTGAACATTTTCATCATAATAGACATCGGTAACATACCGCGGATGTTGTCCGCTTGAAAGATGCTTGGCGAGTTGGTCAAACCAAAAATAACATATTAAAAAGGCATGGGAGGTTGGAGTTTACATGTTGGAGAAGATTAATGGACAACGCTGTTTTCCATCGGCGTATTAACCAAGGATGATATACCTATTTCTAATAATGCCGGTACATCTCCTTGGAAAAAGATAAGACCTCGTCTCACACAGGATTGCTTGATATGCAATTTTCCTTGTGTACCACATATGATGCCTAACGTTGGTGAATACCTGATGATTAAAGTGACTCAAAGAAAGCTTGGGGAAAATTGAATTTTTACCAGTTGCAACAACTGTGATAGTAATAATGCTCGCATTTTTTAGATCCACTTTTTCATTGATACGTGCTGTTTTCCTTTAGAAAGTCACCGGTATATAAAATTTTAAAAGGTAAAACACTTTTTTTCAATGTTTAACCAGAGTTTCCCAACGTTGAAGCTGCATTATATGCAAACTATACCGGTTACAATGCCCATTCTATTCAGCTGCCCAAATTTCCCCACAAACTACGCACGTGCACAGGCTTGAAGCACCTTGTTAATGTGGATGGACTTATTGTTGTGCATTCGCTTGTGGTTGATATGAAATCAATAATGCACTTGTTAACAAACTGTATACTATGGCAAAAAAGCTTATATTTAGACGCAGGTAAGGAGTGGGATATGTGCCGCAGATGAATCTTCTTAATAGTGATCAGCCGAGTGGACTAGCTGGATTGTGTGCTTCGCACCGCAAACCTGCCAGCTTGTATGTTTGAAGTTTCATTAGAGGCCGGCCAGCAAAATAACTGCCCTATCATTTTTCTGTTGACGTTAGCTTGAGGTAGCTTTTTACTGCCATATATATAATTCCAAACCACTGATGCGTGGAAAGAATTCTCTTTTCATTTGTTGAAACCTTTTTTTAGTTTGTTTTAGTCCACCATACATACCGAACACGCAGGTGATTCCAAAATCGTATGCACTTAGCGAAGTCAAATTCCCAGTGGCCCCTGTCAACCGCGATGATTACAAATCAGGAGAGACAATCGAAATCACGTGCATGCCTGGATACAGGGATCCGAACCGAAATCTTGTGGAGGTAACTTGTGTCGGGTCTGAGTGGCAATTCAACAAACTTAACTGCGAACGTGAGTACATGTCTGCCATCTGTTCTCACGTTAACGCGTTTAACTGGCAAATATTTTTTGGTCAGTTGTATGCAAATCGCATACAAAAGTGTTATTAAATGTGAAATCTCGATTAGGTACACACCCTTGTTATATGGTGTCCATTATTTATTCGTTTCAGACGCTCAGTAACAGAGAAAAACTAGGCATACATAGCCCTTGTTCACAGAAAAAGACCTAACGATACAGCATATATACATAACATGTCTTAACAACATTGACTGGTTAATATTTGCGAAGTACGTAGACAAATGGACGCACACTGGCAACGCAAAATGTAGCGCAATATGCGAACGTTCAGCCGCTCACAAACGTAGCTGGTTCGTGGTGGACAGGTAGCCAGCACGTTGAGTTGATTTTCAAATCGACGTCTTTGGTGGTAGTTTGATTGTACGAAACAATGGGATTCTATCTTGCGTCGTCCAACAGTGATCCATGAAATGCATATGGTGACCGAATGACCTAGAATGAAAGGAGCAACTAGATGTTGTGCTCTGTAGCTATACACAACAGACATGACGACGACCTACGTAAGTGATCGCTCCCAGGTGATTAACAGTAAGTGCAGATTAGTGAGTACAGTTGAATCACCCGTTTGTGGGTCGTCGGGATAACACAAGATAAACGGATGCCTCAATTTTTTGAAATATTGGCAGTAGGTAAATGACGTCTTCAGCGTTTAAGGAATTAACGAAAGGACTCAAAAGAAAGTGTTGTGAGGAATGTAAGTGGCCAACCTCTGATAAGCAGAGACGATGACATAAAAAAGAAGTTCAGCAAGCCGATATGTAAGTGTCAGATTGTTGTTAGCGCACCATTTTATTTTTCAACCTGTCTTAGATAAAGCTTTTACCACATAACCTTTGGACACACAAACATCTACAACTACAGTCACTTTACACACTGGATAAAAACTGCATCTTCAGCATCTGGAAAACTAAAACGAGTTGATTTTTGTTAAGACCAATTTCCTTGAACGATTACTGGTTGGTTTGAGGTCACTGGAACGGGGCAACCAAGGTGTATGCAGGCCGGAACTGAAATAAGACTCAAGTGTCTAGTTGTTAAGACTTCAGGTACTAATTCACGTGCCAAACTTTGCATTATACAATTACATGTAGTTTTTATCTTCTGAGAACTACTCATCCGCAAACGGTAATGAGAAGCGAAAAGAAATCACTTTATTTTGCGAATGTCAGGTTATTGTAAAATTGATGTAAATTTTAGACTGAACTTTTGTATTGAACTGTTCTACTGTACACTTTATCTCAAAATCGCATTCACTTGTAACGTGATCGGCAGGCCGCATGGCCTCATTCAAACCTGTGGTTTATAAATATTGACTTTTTGTAAGCTTTACGCTTGTGTGTCTAGTTCAATATTGATGAACGCCACTGAAAATCTAATCACGACGGTTATTAATAGATTGGACACTACTACCTCAGTGTTGTTTAGAGCAGGTAGAGCCAGCGCCGGATACATTCTGTTTTTACCGAAGAACTCGTAAGAGTAAAGGGTAGAATATATTGTTGATAAACATTTGGTCGGCCAGAAAACGTAAATTTGAGCACTGTAGGCGGTTGCGAAGTTCGAGCAAAGATTAAGAAGTTAACTACTCTAATGAATTAAAACTGCCGAATAAAGCGCCAAACGTTATCGATCGAAATCGGACAAACCGGAAATGTCTGTCAACCAAACTCCAACATCTGGGGCTCTGGCACTGAAGAAACTTTTCAGTGTACATCGTATTATGAACAGCTGGCTGGCGCAATGACACTTTTGGTGCTCAATATTCTCCTGAAACTCATGTACATTTTAACCGTTGGAGGTAGAACACTAGACTACACTGTTCCGAATCTTTCCCTTGAGCATCGCATACTGTTTTGTCGTACATATAAAGTTACGAAGTTGTCCTTAGCTACTAGTGGTCTACATCTAAATTTTGGGTTACTCGCAGATATAGTTTTGATTAATAGGTGAGTTAGTCTTAAAAATTTGATGACTTTAGCGATCCGCGATTGTCATGCTGAGGGTTAGTAAGCTTTACAGTTTACTCTAAATTACCTTAAAGTTTTACACACATACAGTCGTCTGTAACCACTTCTCTAACGTAACTTGTGCGCACAGCAACTGGGACACTTTTGTCAGCTTTTCATTTCACTAGCAATTCAGAGAAGTTTCGTGATTCGTCATCAAACCAGTCTTCTGACTTACCAGTCAAAGATCATATGGCTTGCTTATATTACGTTTCAGTCACATTTTCAGTCGTTGAATGGTCACGTATATTGGTCCATATCGTGTCCTAGGTGCATGAGCTTGTGTTGTGTTTTTTGTGATTACCCTGATCTAGCGGTATTTCCTGCGTGCGCAGGAGCATTTCTGCAGCTAAATCGTCCGACGAGCTGTAATTTAGTCTAATTCTAGTCATCCAGTCATGCAGTACCGCTGCTGCAAACTTAAATGCGCTCATGCTCCCACTTTTTCGTAAACTCCATCAGTTTCTGCTTTGAGTCCAATCAAAAATGAACCGTAAGTAGATCAGCACTTTTGGATTTCTTAATATGTAAACACATGCGAAGGACCCAATATCATCTAAAATTCACTCTTGGATTATTGCTTGGTTTATAATCAAGGAATGTTTAGTCCTATTAGTGAGGTGCATGTGAAACACAGAAGTAAGTTTCGCCATTCACTGAACATTGAGGAATGTACGCAAGTTTTAACTACACTTGCTTTTCGTAATATAAAAGTTATTTTCATTATTCTTGGACTTCTGGCAAAACGTGAATTCATCGCTTGCTGTTCGAATTTCAATTGCAATGGTATAATGGCAGCTTCCACTTCGCCCGAACACTGTGCGTATGTAGGTTACAAACGACTGTTCGTTTGTTGCAATAAGTCAACCTACGTGCACGTGAATACTCATCAAAAGCGATCGATTAGTTCGGGAAGTTTTGTAATAACCCGTAATTTTGCAAACGGACCATTAGTAAAAGAGAAATAGGTTGGATTTTTGTTGTGGCTGTTAATCCATATACGGCCGATACAATGACATCTCTATACCTAGGTGTGTTCACAATTATTTCCCCTATGGCGCGGTGAATAATCCGTCACCACACCTTCATTTGATGATAAATTTTTTATAAGAATAGAAAAAGAACTGAAAAAAGGTTCCGATACACAAAATAGGTGAGTGATCTCACGTTTTATTCGTGTCTTATTTATTTACAACCAAAAGACCTAAACTCCGCAAATTCTGCTTTTATTCTTCCGTACTGAACTTCCGATTTCCCCACATTTCTGTCTGTTCAGGCATTTCTTGCCCTCCTCTTCGTGATCCGGTTCATGGAAAGGTCGTCTACAAGTCGGATATGAAATTTCAAGCTGAGGCAATTTCTGTCTGTTTTCACAATTACGTAGCAGACTGTGAAAGCCAGATGAAAGTGGATGAAGTGACCAGAGGTACGTCGTAAATATTGGTTTACATCGATAATAAATGTTTACTATTCTGATGGTTCTATCGACAGAGCTTACATCTGAAGCAGAACAGGGACATTGCAAAACAAGGCTGAAAAGTTTGAAGCCGCTGAATACGCAGCAAAACATGTTTCTAACATTCTGAAATATTCCACAATCACAACTAGTGTAGAAATAGCCTGGCAGAAATATGAAAGTACCGGCTGGTTGTATTGGAAATATCCAAACATTCGCTTTAGATTCATGTTTAAAGTACTGGCTATTCGTCTGACTGAGTGAGTGGAACACAACATGAATTTAACTGCTATCAATTTGGTATACAGTCAACCAATCAAAGCAATACTTGGTAACTGTTCAAGACACTGTTAAGCATCCCATGTTATTCACGGTTTACGTTACCGGTCAGATGACTACTTTAAAACTGCGGCTACTACCAAGTAGTGTACAGAATATCCAATATTCCGATTCACATATGATATACACACAAAGTGGGAACCTGCTTGCAAACAATTAGTGTTTAGACAATCTCTCCGTCAGACCTTCTTCCTCTGAACAGGGAGCACTACAATTCGAACAAATGATGTGAGCTTATTCGTGTTGTCTCGTCTAGTTACAACCTTGTCATTATGAAACGTAAACTTTTGGACATAATTCATGAATTTATTTCCATCAGTCCGATTATTTTCCGTTGAATTGGAATGTCTAAAGCACAATTCATGAATATATTCCCGTCATCGTGATTGCCTTCCATTGAATTGGAATGCCTAAAACATTTCGGGCAACCTGATCGTGGATACAGAATAAATTTGATGAATTTTCGACAGACTGAATGAGATGAACAGAATGCTATGCGACACAAGAACAATAAATTTATTGGAAAGTAATTACGTAATCCTACACGATCGGCAGTCCCTTTCGATCAGTCATGTTCAATCAAATGAAGAAAAACGGGGTAAATGAGGCGTGGCATTTCATAAGGTTTCTAGATAAAGTCCGAAACCAATTCTGGACGACTTTGAAAGTCTTCGGAAGTTCAGACTTGCTGATAGATCTCCTGAGAACATCATGTGAACAGCAAGTAGATAAAGCAACAGAATTCATCGCAAAGTAAAGGATAGATCATTTTTAATTTGTTTAAGGAGATGTGGTAAAGAAATTTTCTTATTATTCAGCGATTGCACGAAGAGAGCAAGTTTATTTTTTTTTAATTGAGTACAAAAACTAAGAAGTATACAACATTCAGATTTTTGGAAATTATCTAACCAACCTCTTGTGAATCACTTTCGAACCTCCCGAAAACCGAATAAGGATGCATTCGAAGTTGCCAAGCCGATGGTCAGTGGTCCGGAAACGATGTGCTGTGCAAACGTAAGTACCATCTTGTAAGTTTTACTGATGATGCTGATACTGTTGATTGGCCTCTGTTTGAACACCACCCGAAATTAAGCGCAGCTTTCACAATTAAATAGGATATCTGAGAAGATTCCTCCGAATGGGAGCATTCGCCTATAGTTTTTACCCAGTAAGAGCTAGTCAGTTGCGCACGTTCTAGTCATGATCGGGATTTATGCTCCGGCCCTACTCACATGATACAGCTGTTGATGTTGATGGTAATGATGAAACATCAAATTTAACCTGGAACTCCATGGCTTCAAACGTAATGACTGAACTCGACTGCATACTACCAGTGAATGGCACAGTATGCAATTCAGTTTGTAATACACTGTTACTAGGCTGTTAGTCTGTTAAGTAAACAGGCCGCTTTGTTGAAGACAACACTGAAATATCAACCAGGTATCACACCACACAGACGGTGCCAGCTGGAAAATTTATCAAACAGCGTTCCGTGTTGTTAGTTACATTACGTATACAGAAGTGCAAAAACCAACTCTTTTCTCAAAACTGATTTATATTCGACAGCCTCATTGTTTAACCTTTTCCTGAGAAAAAGCCACTGCGATCCTCATCTTTTTTGACGTTGTGCGATTTTTTACACGCCTCACCCAGGCTATACTGAGCCTCAGCACACTTGATTGGGGTTTGTAACAAAATCCATCATATCAAACATTCATTAGGAGCAAACTGCATGCAGCCATTGGTGACGCTGAGCTAGTTATGTCCTCGTTGATCTTTAAATGAACACAGTATCGGAGTTCACAGTAAGATATAAAACTATAGTTGTTGTTCAAACGAGTTCGTTGAATACTGTGAGCTGTTTAATCACTGACGCCCAAACTGTTCAACTTCATTCGTATTAAATTAGGTGCGGATATCTTATAACAACCAGATAGACTCTAACTAACTAACTCTAACCTAACTCAACATTTTCGTGCTAACGTTCAACGGAGCTCTAAGGAATATGCTAAAGTGTAAATCCTTATGGAGTAGACTACTCGTGCGAAACAACTACTTACATGGTGGAGATGGAACACTCCCTTCTAGGCATGTGGTTAACGACACGATACGATCGAAGTAACGAATATGCAAAAGAAACTGAGGCCAACCTGGTCCAAGTGCAGTCGACTAGGTTTCGGATACGAGGAGCTTCCGTTATTACGAAAGGTATGAGAGAACAGACCACAATAGAAGTATGGACATGAAACTACCTGAAAGCTAGTTATAATCCTTTAGGATTAGCCAAGATTGTTACGATTTTTACACTGACAGCTTCTTCTTTACAAACTTCTGAGATTCTAGTAGAATATTTATCTGAATGCTAGCGTTGCAATTCGCGCAATATTCAGGAAGATGCGGTCTTACTGCCGATCCGAGCAACTGTCTTCATGCTTAAAGACTCTAAAGTATGTTATATGATCTATATTATCACTTAACTTAATACAATAAAATGCGAAATAACTTACTGTGCTACCCGAGTTTGACACTGTTATTAACTTGTCCAGCGAGGGTAATGGTGTAGTAAATTCATTTCAGCCGTCACCTGCCCGAAACTGGATGCCCCAGAAAACGGAGGCGTATCAACTTACTCGACTCACGTGAACAGCATTGTTCATGTGCACTGTAATGAAGGTTTTGAACTGTTGGGTATGGAACATCGCAAATGTCAACCGACGGGCAAATGGGATGGCGAACCAGCGGTTTGCAAACGTAAGTCTTGAAAGCCGACATATCCAGTAGGATTATTCACCACGTGAGATCTCTGCTTGACCCGATTAATTTAGTCTGCGGCCTGTTCGCCGACAGACAGACTAAATCGGTAGGATTTCGACACAAAACCTATAGGTAATGTGTAATTATGTGCATGTAGTAAAATGTAACAATGCGCAGTTTAATAACTTGTTTAATGTAAAAACCGAAGATGCCCAGATTGGTTGGTGATAGGTTTCATGAATCACAGAGATTCCCGAATATTTCTTCCGTTCTCAAACGAATTGTACGTTACGAGTATGGGCCAGTCGTTGTTCTGATGCTTTCGTTGAGGCCAGAATCATTTTTAATTACTCAAATTTAGACAATGCTTTACTATTTGCCTAAGAGGTTTTCGGGCCTCCTTTACTGCAGACTGATACTGTGAGTGGTTGTGCGATGTGATTTGACAGTTCACTTATTCCACAGTTGCTGTTGGGATTGTTAATAACCCATTCTTGCCCTATGCCTTCGACGACTGCCAAACAGTGGTATACCTTACTGATATGATAACCTTGTCTTTGCTTTGTCGTTGTTTAAATAGTGTGGAAAATGTTAATAAACACCTGTTAGAGTTGAGCAAGCTCAGTTTGTCAAAAAGGTGCTTCCTACAAATCTAAAGGGTCTTACTTCAGAAGGACAGTCGAAACGTTCTCGGCGTACATTTCGGTTATACATTTTCATTCGGTCGCTGTATTTTGGATATCAGTCTTCTTTTCACGCCTTAAGAAATGATGCTGGGGAATTTTGTAGGTGCTCACCCTAGCTCTCGTAACGAATTCAATAGTTGCCTTTAGTCCACTTTTGAGTTCCATGCTTGGTGGGATTCAAAATATTTTGACTGTGGTGAGCGGTAAATACTGCTGTTTGTTTGCTCCGATGACATCTGTGAGCTACTTCAGAACTCTGTAGGATAGGAAACTAGTGGCATGCGTTTCTAGTACAGCGTGTTCCATAGCACCGTCAACAAACAACTAACAGTTGGTATTCCATTTCAGAATGACCAGTTTGCTCTTGCCATTCCGACAGTCCACACTTCAACCCAATATCAGTGTTCTGTTGTGTTAAATTGCGTCCATTGCAAATCAGCTTGTCAGCCGTTCGGTGGTTGATTCCGGTCTCCCGCAATTCCACTTCGGTGAGCAAAATATCCTTTTATGGGTAGACACAATATTATGCCACTGAGCTCTTGGACAAACATGCAACTACACAGCCCTAAACATAGGCTCTGGTGGCGTTGGGTTCCCAGACGAACACGTCGAAGCACCAAACTTGAAAAGCGTTTCGAATGCTAACACAGAGCATTGCGCGGATAGAATAAACTCCCGCTTAAATAATGCTTGGTACAATTCTTGACCAATATATTTGCAGTACTGATGAGTAGTCGGGGATTTGGTTTATTTTCAAGTTGACCATCACTCACATTTGATCGCAGCGTTCGCATTCAGATAGACTTTCCAGCCAGCCTCTTTCGAAAAGAAGCACTAGACTCGAGTTTCGCTCTCATTAGAGCTCGTCAGTAGTGGAAAGTCTAGCTGAATGCGAACGCTGCGATCAAATGTGAGTGATGGTCAACTTGAAAATATTTGCAGTAGTCTATTATCACTTGGAACGTGAGTTTGACCGTATGCCTGAATTTGTCAGTTAACTGCTTACACTGATAAAAAACAATGAAAGAGTCTCATCCGTTGAAGCTTCTGCTCCACATTATCCATTTAGCTTCTTAAAATAGCTTATTTTACACTGGTTAATGGGTAAGGAGAAATAAAATACTGCTGCAAAAAGAACATGGTTATTCAACCGAGTGCTGAATGATGGTTGGGAACAGTGGTGGTATTGTTTGCTGCTCGGGTTGATGGTTTTGATATTGATATGTTCGCCGAGCTTAGCATTTTCAAAATATACGTTGAAACACTTACGCACTGATGATGTCACCTCGCCTGGTGATGAAACGTTTGCAACCTAAATGCCAAGCTCGGCGAACATATCAATATCAAAAGAGTGCTGAATCTTTCAACAACGGACATGCGTTTGATCACCAAGGCGGATAGGCAACACATTCAAGAGAGTGAAACGGTTGTAAATTAAACGAAAAGTGCAGTGAAACATATAGCGCTTAGTTTACGCAGTAAACATAAATGTAAACTTAATTGTGGTCCTGAAATACTCCCATAGGTTATTTAAGTGAACCAAGTTGCAAGTCAAAGCACTACTTCACGAGAAAAAGAGTATCTTTGAAATAGTCAGTGGACACGCTTTCAGCCTAAAACAAGGTGGTGTACTGTGCACACCGTAGAGAGAGCGTGATAAGACGAAGTTCAAAAGTTAGAACATTATAGTATACTTGCTGAAGAAAAGAAGGCGAGAAAGAGATCTATGGGTTTCAGTAAATTTTATTCCAAACCGACGTAATTTAGTAATAATATTACGCTCAGCTGTTACGCTACAGGGTCCAGCTCCTTAAAAGTACGTTACTTCGTGGACCATCCAGTGCCGATGACTGAACACTTCAAAAGGAAAATGGGAACACGGACGTGTGCTGAAGTGTGTGAAATTGTGTGCATGCTATCACCTATGGAATTGTGGACACTCATATTTAACCAAGTACGTCATTTCGTTGTGGCCACATTCTCCCAACAATCTAATTAGTAATTGTTCAGATAGATCAATGTGTTCACCTACAGCAGTTGCAAATGCTGATAAGCAATTCAGCTGGGTCACCGATATTGTGAAGCATAAAAATTGAAAGCAGACATGACAATGAACTTCTAGGTGAAAGATGTATTCACCATTCACACAACAGAACAGAAACAAACCACGATTAGTTTTAATAAACTACGATCCTAGTTTACAAGCATCAATTTGCCAAGCCATGACTAGGTAACAGCAGTTAAGTAGAGTCCATTTTTTATGAGGGCAGTCAATATAGAAATTCGAACAGATTAACGACAACGTTATTCCAGTTTGGTTTTGACATTTCAGGTGGAAACTATGTAATCAAGTATACAGAACGAATTATGTGCAATAATTTGGACTTCAGCGCACTTTTTACCTGGTTTAATGAGTATTTTGGACTTTTTAAAGTAGGTCATGCAGCTAAACTTCCCTTATTGTTGGAACAGAGTTTCATAATTCACGAAATAAACTAAATTATGAACTGGGAGGTTTTTGCTAAGTTTAGTTGGTTCATCAGATTTTCAGCTGTTGTGGTTTGAAAAAGTGATCATGCCACTAAGTAGTCACCAATAACTGCAAGGTCAAAACAGAATGGACAAATTATGGTCATTGTTCCAGCTCGGTCATATACAAGTTAAAAAAATTAAGAAAATGAATGTTTGAAAGAAACCAAAAAATTAAAACCGCTTGGGCGAATTCGAGTTTCTTTGCAACTTTTTCAAAGGTCATTTCGGGGATCTCAAGCTCAACTTGCCTCATAAAATATTCGATTCTCAAGACTGTAACTCAAATGATTTTTTATACTTGATATCTGTTTTCTGGAAGGATCACTACCAAAAACTATAGCTCATAGGCAAAAGGGGTCACAACGTGTGTTTTAGAAGTTGCCTTGCATGCGGAAATAATCCCCGGGTTGATGGATTGGTATACGGTAGACACCAAAACAGTCCGCATAACCAATCGGGTTCTTTGGAGGGGGGGGGAGTTTCATGACTCATCTCCGTCTCACAACTTTCAGGAAAATCCGGCAGATCTACAAAGGTAAACAAACTAAGCACCCATAAGTAGAACAAGCCGTAGTTGGTTACGTTCAACAGAAACACATCGCTTTTGATCCAAATGCTAATGAATCATGAGTGAAGCAGTATCAACACGCAAACAGGGAACGCTCACACGCATCTCCGGAAAAATGAATCGTCAATCCGTCTCCAGCGCACTACACCTAACATAGGATTCTATTTTTGAGAAGAATGTGATATTTAAGTGTTTTTCGAGATTGCCTCTAATGATTTTTAATGAATTATACTTAATGGTCTTCATAATTAGCAATTAGTCGAGATGAAGTTTCAGAACTAGAATGTCACCGTATCTAGGTCGTGATTACGGCTCTCAGGTATATCCACTTGGCTTATGATGAACAGTAAAGTAAGTCTCATCTCCGCGTATCTCTTCAGTGTTTAACGTTTCGCCGGAAATTCATCTGCCTCTTTTGATCCGTAAGCTTCAATAGAAACATTTGGTGGAATTGTCCGGTAGCCGTTTCTTTTAATTTTTCACGGAACCAGCTTTTTCTTGGCGCACACGCAAAAACTGCATATACATCTTTAGCCGTTTATTGCCCACAAAAAGTTTCCAGTTGAACAATTTCGACTCGTATCTTTTCCTGGAATTCAGATACAAACTTGAAAAGCATTTCATTTTGACTCAAATTAAACATATGGACCATTAATTTCATACTTAGGCATACGTGACTTCGCATTCCGTAGTAATATCATACATCATTCATGTGGTTGGATGTGGCGTCCGGTTTTCCAAAACTTATACACGCCTAACTAATTGCAGAGTTAGTTGAGAATTGCTGATTTTTGATTATCAACATAGTGAACGGACTCTGTTGAGAATGATGCACTGTGTTTCAATTTTGAAGTTTTCCTCTACTTCTGGATTGATTCGATTGTATTTCATTTTACATACTATTCCGTTTATAAGACTCTGTGGAATATATTTGTTTCGAAAAATATTCTTTGCCTCTAAGTCAGACCTTGTTGCTTACTAGCAGTTTGGCCGACCCACTAAACAGACACTGGTTAAACCATCCAATCAGCAAAGCTCTTGAATTGTAAGAGAGACGTGCGCTTTAATATATATCGGCCTAGCGAGCACAGGTTGACGGTGTCATCAACGAGCATGGGTTAACAGTCACGTTGACAGTAGATATTTATTTTTACTCTCCAGTAATGTTCAAGCAGTGGTTAGCAGTATGTCAAGTCACAATATATCTACTCACTGTAACCTCATGCCATCTTAACCAACGATCAGTTTCACTTCGGGTTGATTTTGTGCGTTTCATGTATGCACTGGAGAAGTGAAATCAGTTTCCCTGCATCTTTCAACGTAAATTATAACAAAATGCAGGCGTCATCTTGCAAACGGTGTGAATTTTCCATCCTCTACCAAATCTAGTACGGGTGGTTATTCATCATATTCGTCTTAGGCGCACAGTGTTCTGGGGGTCACTCTCGAGTGTTGGGTATGTTGTCTCTCCACCAGGGACGAAGTACGGAGAAAGTTCATGCAATCACAAAAGGGTACGGTTTTTTCTGATGAACTAAGTACGGAGACTGGCGTGCCTGTTTTTAAGACACTGATGATTCAAACATGGTTAGCTAGTGAGTTTAATTCTAGTCCCCAAAAGTTGTTTGGTCGTAATTATGTTCTAAGAACGACACGGGATAGGTTTTCGCAAGAAGTAATCAATTAACCTTCTAAGGAACTGAGCAGTAGACCTGTGTTTGAGAACTGGAGAACTGGGCTGACAGTTCCGAATTGTGAAGTCAACCGGGCACTTGGCAGATTCATTTGTTGCCATTCCTAGATGTGACAACGAGATGTAATTTCTGGATAGATGGTTCCGGGTTGTACATCAAAGGTTCACCAATGTCCTGAAAAACTTTTTGCCGAAATCACATTAGTCTACATCTTCCCGTGGACAATCGTCCAGACATATCGTTAGTCAGTCTAATCACACAATGTCCCCCTCCATCAAACAAATTTTGTTAATTACTCAATGATTGTTAGACTCACCTGAAGTATTAGTGAGGAACAATTTCTTTGACCTTCATGTTCGAATCAGTTTAGAGCCGATGTACGCTGTGCTCGAGTGTATCATGAAAATTGCTCCAATTCCCCATGTTCCAGTAACGACTGATGCTGTAACTGATGAGTGGCCAAGCCCGAAAACAGCAAACCCTAAAGCCGACATCCTCGCCAATGCAAACTGCGCTTCACTGTACACGTTGTTCTCACTAAAGCTAATCGGTATCACTACTCTTAGGGATAATGTACAACACAGAACCACAAAAATGGGTGCAGCTTCATGTTGTTTGTCCTATCTAATTGGTTTGCACAACTGGCATATTCTTATCATTATCACCATAGACAGCAACAAATCAGTGATTCTGACTGTTGTTTAATTGCTATGCAACCGTGAAGAAGTAAGCAAGCCCTGACCAGAAAAAAAACGAGGATAAGGCTGGGCGATTTGACGATTAAAACTGATTACTTTTGTATTCGCGTCTTCAACGTCGAAGTGCTTACACCTTGCGAACAAGCAAACCAGATATAAATGAGATCAAGGCGCCAGTAGCTAGATAGCTCTCTTACAACTTTCACTGCCTTGTGTCATTAAGTTTATTCATCTCACTGACAGCTTGAGAGACGAACACTATCTAAAGACGCCAGGTCCTTGGTAAACAATCTCACTGCTGTACGCCAGATCACCATCTGCCCATCTCGCACCTTAAACCAATCGGCTGCAGCATCGGCAAAGAATGTTCAGTGTGATAGACAACTAGCTGGCATCCTTAGTGTACTGCCTAGGCTTTTAGATGTGTGTAAGTGTAAAGATTGAACGAAAGAAATCACTTGGCGCCCACTATTAGATATCCTCTTTCTAACCCCTTTGGTGCTTGCACGTTGGTGATATCCGATGCTAACAGTCGGGCGCGGAACTCGGTGGTGAAACACCAGCCCTAATTGGTTGCGCTTGGCGGCCGTAAAATAATACAGGTTGCTATCTCTTTCTCTCTCACGCGATCCGTGAGCCTCAAAGAGATGCCTTTACACAACCAGAGATGTCACATTAAAAATGCCGCTCTAACTTTAGAGGTGTGCAATCCTATCTCATTATCTACATCTCCGCCGACTTTGATTTAGCCTCCCATTTAGAGAAACTAGTCAATAATCTCTATATCTTCAACATCAAACATCAAATCTAAGTAATCACAACAGTCTGGCGGAAATAGTTTTTACTCTTAGGTTGTGAAGCACATATTAAAGAGAAATTGCTTTGAGTGAACAAGGTCCTCCGTCATCTCCAACAACTGTTAGGAAATATAGTGCTGCTCAGGAAAAATACGGTTACAACATTAGATATGCTGTTTGATTAACAGAGGAAACCCCTTTAACATTCGGCGTACCAGGTCTGAAACAGCCGAACAGAGCTTGTCGCAGCCGCTTTAACAGTGATTGAATCCGAGCCCCCACAGGACGCGTATGATCCAGAAATCAAGCCCAGTATTCAGCTAACTTAGTCACCAGAGTCATCGCGATAAAATAAGGATACTATTGAGAACTCGCCGTTGATTTTAATCAGCTGTCTGTCGCGTGTTGCAATTTGATTATTATGCATAGTGCGAGTGTGGTTAAACTTCAACTCACAGGAAATGACCTTGTTTAAGGGAGATGAACATAAAATTTGCTGATGGCCCGAATACAGTTAAATACCGTTGACGTGATATACGACGTCAGTAAAGCAAGCGCTAGCCAACTCATCAATGACTAAGGCTTGGAGCACTGAAAGGTGAGTTTGCACAGAGGATTTGAAGATAACCACGAATTAGAGATTGAAGTCTAAATTCGATGGTCCACAAAATATGTCACTGCAATACAAACGAATTGGATTGCCGTACTTCAAAGAGACAGTACACCAACATGTACATCAAACTGAATGAATGAATTTTTCAATGAATTGTGCTTACTGTCATAAGTTGAGTCCGGATTTCAGCCGCACTTCTGATGACTGTCGTCCCCACAAGCCAATCAGAGTTTCAGAAAACGGAAAGCAACGGAGGAATTTTAAAATGTTTCAAAACAAGAGCTGGAACATATTAACCTGCACAATGAGTGTAACAGGCACGGAAATTAGTGTGCAGTATGAAGGTAAAAAAAAGTGATAGAAACTGTACGTTTCAGAAAACGCCTTGCTACCCTGGGTTCAGTGAACAGCATATTTTTTTCTCATTAGCATTGCCAACCCAACTGCAACTTCCACGCCAAAATTTGTTGCGGCTAGTTGTTAAACCGTTGGTCACATCCCGATTCTGATAGGAGTAACGATTTACATCTGTGCAGCCAGATTTGCACCAACTTTTTGGATAGACGTCCATCATCCATTTGTTCGTGAAGCTCAACAGTTATGCTCTCTTGTATTACAGTGACCTGAGCCGGTTCCCGTTTACTTTAAACTTGGTGAACACTCTGACATGCGTAATATGGCTACTCAAGTTGTTTCGCTTCCAGCCACCTGTTGCTAGTACACTGAAAAGATCTTGTATGTCGAACGAGAGTGCGGCTTCAATTCTGTTTATTCCCATATTACGAAGACACACAGATTAAGTTTGGCATAGACCTTTTGGTCAGTCAAGTAAAACCACAGTGGGCCAACTTCAATAGCTGGCGAAGCGCGTTCTGGAATATTCCTTGTCAGTTGTGTCATTATGAGTGACAAAGTTTAACGGGGGAAGGGAATTCCTTTCACCATGTCTCAAACAACAATACGGTGAAATTTAAAGTTTTGACTGAGATTCTTCCAGAAATTCGCCAGCTAATCAATTTATCAATTTCTACTTTATCAGAGCGAGACTGCGGTTCACCACCTCCTATTCTAAATGGTAAGCTTCAAGCCAATGAAACCACATTTGGGAGCAAGGCACTGATCGAGTAAGTACCTCAATTAATCCGTTTCAATCAAAGTGACTAAAGCGTGGTTGGTGATAAATAAGAATTTCACCGTTTGTTTACAGAAAAAACCTATAAGTTTATGGTTATTGCTAGTGAAAGCACAAAAGGATTGTATTTTAAGAAAACAAGGACTCGTAACAATCCTTTATGATTCTGTGAAGCATGTGATTATCTTTGAACAAAAAATAATCGGCCCTCGAATAGATACCTTGAAACTTTGAAAACGAAGGCACTGGTTTAGGTAAATTGATATTCAAAAGAAATCAATAGAAGTTGAAGAAGATGTTGGTCAGTGCAATCAACATATTAAATATCTGTGGGTCGGTTTTGCTGCTTCAAGGGTTATTTGAATGATGACATCTGAAAGTATTCAAAATTTATATTTTGCTCAGAGAAACTGAACGAGTTAGCGGCTTCTACGGGATATTAAAAACAGATTATTTTGTCGGTTTAATTTGAAATTCAATCGTTTCCACTGTTAACGTGTACTGTAATCTTAATCCAATATTGAACATGTGCGATTTGGTGACATCCTAACAAGCACAAATTCCTGATGAAAACGATAGCATTAGTAAGGCTTTTCGCACACCTTGAACATACACCATTACTAATAAAAGCAATGAAGTGATCAGTTTGAACACCAAGAAAAAGTGACGAGCTAATCAACAATTTTAATAACGTGAACAAGAAAAGCCAGTGTTTATCATCCGTGGTAAAACTTTTAGACAAAACCGCCTGTGAACTGTTCTTTTTTGAAACCTTCCGGTCTTGTCTTTTCATAAAAGCTGTTTGTTTCTCAATTGAGTTGGCCATCAATAAGTAAGTTCTCACAGGTTCAGCGGATCCATCTCCTCTGTCATTAAAAAATTATATAAGAATGATGAGGCAAACAGCAAACACTAGCCTTGACAATTTCTATCAGATGTTGCTCATCGAGATTAGACTTTAAATTGTGACAATTCTAAACTTGCTTGGCATGGACGTTCTAATCGAAGGTTTAAGACTGTTCGTTGAAGGCAAGAAAACATGAAAATAGCTGTTGTTGGAAGGCCACTTCGGCGCAAAATTCTCCCTCAGTACGTAAAGTGCATAGTAATTTCCTAAAAGTAACCGATGAGTTGCGAACAAAATGTCACCCCGCAAGAAATCTTACATGCTACTGTTAGCTTTTTCCAAATAAATAACTCCAATTTATGAAGCATAATAAAAATGCTCGTTTTCTCTTGAAATTTCTACTCATTGTTACGATATATGTAAAAGTTAACGTGTCCAGATATTCGGATTGTTTAAGGGTTATCATGACTTTTGTATTATGATGAAATTATTAACCAACTGTGAAAGATGATGGATTCAAGTCTCTATTCCTGACTACGATTGCAAGGCTACTGATGTGTCATTGGGCACGATTGACTACTTAGAATCAATTAAATTCGTCAGTCTGTGGGTGCACTGATATCAGTGATGTTAATTTTCCAAACCCCTCGTTTACAACTGGTGGACCTGTAAGTAAACGCTACTCCGTAACTCTACTGGTGGTAGTAGAGGGAAGGAAAACGGCAAAATAACTGAATTTATTGTCTACCGTAAATCTGAGGCGACAAACTGAAAGGGTCGAAGTGAGGCTATACCGGTGGCAAAAACTAGTGCACAAGATTAACAGGGTGTTCTTCGCGTAGCTTTTAGTTGAAGTTCTGGCAAAAAAACAACCTCCCAGGTCAAACATTTTTGCCGGCACAGTAGTGTTATAGACGTCTACAAAATGGTTAAACGTCACACGTGAATGCGTTTACACATTGGGTCACCTGATGGAAAACTTCTTTTAATCGCACAGACATGAATGCTTAGTGGACCATTTACCCAGACTTCAACATCTAATCGATGGTACACAAAATATACAAGATGTCGGAAAGTGGCGATGATAGAATTGCTCAGTCACATGCTTTTGGTTGAAATGAAGAGTTATAGCCGGCGATGTTTTGTCACCATGTTTCATTATGAAGACATTTTTATTGCTTTTTCATTCAACCAAATCCATTCATTTTGTCCTCGCGACACATCTGATTTTTCGATTAGCATAGGGTTATAAATTCTTAAGCACATGTCGTTTTCCTCCTGTACGAGATTATAATCTTATGAACACATCTTGCTTGTGACAGTTACTGTACCTTCCTATTTTTAAGCGGTTAAACTGAATGTTATCCTAGTTAATTGTTCAGATGAAATGAGTCCAACAAATAAAACCAACCAAAAAATAATCAACAGGAATCTTACCTACCTGTCCTTAAAAAGAATAGCTTCTCTTATAATGAGTTCTCTGTTATTATGAGAGATTCATGCCGATCATTTCACTCCAGTAATAATTTGTCTCTAGCCGGGTCAGCTCTAGCACAGCTCATCCTCCGTGCAATTCAGCAATGGGTCGACATTCATTACTAGGAGATTACCAACCTTAATCTTAAGTGCACAACACCAAGCACGTGCATAGTGGAAAGATCCCTCAGCCTTGTCTCTCTAGTAGTGCATATGGAATCAGACGACAGTACACCATACAGCAATCTTAAATTGGAATCCTTTGTGTTATCAATTCGGTCATGAATCCAGCAACTTCTGATCCAGGATAGGAAGCACCATCCTCCTAGTGATTGTGCTAAAACCTACAGATAAACTCGGATGTCGACTGTTTGAAGTAAGGCTAGTATATGACGGCCCATGGTTCGTGAGGCGGACTCAGTGCCAGAGGAACGGTTTTGTATTATTCCAGCTAGGCAATCACATATTAGCCGAGAGATCGGACGTCTGTAAGTTTCCGCTCTATCCGAACTGAGTTTCCTCGTTTGCTTTTTGACCCCCTCAAGGCCCGAATAGCCCAAAGTTACAGATGTCATCTGCAGTCGTTACGTGTGATTCGCTCTCTGTCCTGACTGTCATGTATAGTCAGAGCTTCTATGCCTCTATACTTCTATAACCCCTTATCCTCCCATTTTCGACTGATTGGACAAAACCGTTAAAACAGGAAAACTGCCAGTTTTCGTGTTCTAGTGGTTTTGTCCAAACTTCTGAAGGGAATGAACTGTTTCAAATTTCCGACTGATTGTCAAAACTTGTTCATACGAACTGAGAATCAGTCCGTAAGATTGGGTGAGCAACTGTATCGTACAGGACGCAGTATCTGAAGTCCCTCGGTTTTTGAAGCACAACCTACGCAAATAGTAACAACTCCGGTGAAAGAAGTCAAGTTCATTCTGCCGCAGCAACAAGCTTAATTATCCTCAACTCAGCCGAAGTTGGTGGCAAACCTCTCGGCCAAATATTCATGACGTGAGGGCAATCAAACGACAACAATCAATACAAACAGCTTTAACAAACTTTTTGATCGTGATGATTCTAGAGATAATTCTGAATCGTAGTTCTGTTGATGCGAAGATGTCTTCAAACTGGAGCCGTCTGAGACGGACTGTGCACAAAAGTGCTCATATTTCCTCAAAAACCCAATGTAACAGAAAACTCTGAACAAGTTAATTGTTCCTCGGGAAAAATCAGCTTTACCGACATCTGATATTCATAGGAGTGCATCAAAATGTGTGTGGAAAGTTCAAGCTGTAGACAGTGACGAAGGATCAGTTCAATCGTTTGGGGGTTAGTGTTAATCTCGTATTCAGGTAGGCATTTCAGTTAGTCTTACCATCAAATTGCCTAATCAGTATGAAACGTGGCACAGTCACGCCTGAGCTGCTAGGGTTAAATCCAGTCGACATCGTTTCACAATGACCACAAATCCAAAGTCCTTATTGAAGTCCCAGCCACAGGGTAGCAATGCAGTGACTGGTATTACACACGAGGCAGTTCACTAGTGCAGCACAAGCAGGCTTTTTGCCGTTCCGTCTGAACACTCAGACGTCCGTCGTCCCACCAGAGCAAATATCGAAATAAACTGAAGAAACGACAAAAAGTGTTCAGTTCTGTTTTTGATTATCCTCAACCCCATGGTTATTTATCGGTGAAGCATACCGTCTACGGTTAGATGTTAATTTAGACATCACGCTTATTTCGTTACAGCGGTTGAAGAAAATGGGTTGTACGGTGTAGAAATAAGCACAACTTTCAGTCTCAAACTTAAAGTAAGGGAACGTGCTATTGAGTACACAGGTAAACCGTGATATCCAAAACTGTGACATTCATGCACGTGACGCGGTCCATCTGACGGATCTTCCAATACTTTCCTAGGCCATGACTAAATATGACAGCTGATTATTCGAGGATGCCACTCAGCACGGTACTACAAATTTTGATGGTTTAGCTCACTGGGTGTATCAGAAACGAGATCGTTTCCATCACGACCCGAGAGCAAATATAAAATAATTGGTGGGTATGTTTCAGAAGACGCTCCTGAAGCCAAGTATGTCATTCGGGCCAAATGACCAGGATCATTTGTAGCTCCATCAAGTTCGGACGAAAAATATGACGGACTTCAAAAATCCTGGATTATCATACCGGCCACCTGCTTCTCTTGTACAATATATATTGTCAGATTTAAAGTCAGCTTCAATGAAACGAACGTTGTGTTTAGCGTGATGATTTTTCAACAGCATTCAGTAACGTTCTGGATGGCTGCCATTGTCTTCTGCCAGTTCCTGAGGGCTCGTCCGCAAAGTCCACTGACGGGAAACACTCTGTCAAGCTCGAATAAGCCGAACTTCCTAAGTTGGATTCACTGGAATGTCCAGAGGATTGTTGCCAATGAACACACATTGGCACTAATCCCAGTATCTTCACCGTCGTGCCGAAGTGAAATCATCGCATGCAATCTTCCAACGTGCCACGAATACAATGTTTACTGACGTATCGAGACCAGCCAAATTTATCAAATTTATCATTAGAATTGACACCAATCCCATGGAGTTCCACGAAAATTTTGACCATGACTCTAGTCGAAGGAAAGAACTTCGCTTTCATCTTTCGGCAGAAAAGTGCCATTTGTTTATGTAGTCAAGCGTGTGCATGCGGTTTATCACCGATCAGCATGACCGCTGCCCAACACAGTCGTCTTCCGTGCAACTAATTTAATGAGCTAGACATCCAACGTTTCAATGTTGAGTTACTCTCAAAACTGGTGGGTCACTACAGTTCTGCAATATCCACCATGTAGCAGATGTGAGAGCCACTAAAACAAGAGTTGAGAAAGGATGCAGATCGGAACGCCAACGTGCTTTTGATCATGTCAAGACCGTGCTCTCTTGGGATCTGTTACTGACTCATTTAGGTTATTCTTGAACAGTGTGCTAGCTTCACATATGTCATACCACAGTTTTAGCGCACTACCACCTCACTGGCGGTCTAAGAGTGCAACAACACAAGCAATCAGAATGCGAAATGAAACGGAGGAGACTTATAGTCATATCTTAGGGGGAGTGTTGTTAATTACACACGTGGTGGATAAATTTCATATATTACTTTATGGACACAACTACACTCTACTGACCGATCATAAGTTGCCGCTCGTAGTGTTGTTTTCAGAGAAGGACCATCCAGCACACACGACAGACAACCTCATGCTCTGGGCCACCGGGCGCCTTGGCTGGGAGTTTACCGCTGTGCAAAGGACAGGCCAATATCTTACCATGACTGACCGAGTTGTGCAACCCAGAATATGAGGACATTGTGATTTCGGTCATTTGATGCACAGCAGAGATAATTCGGAACATTAAGATGTTTATGTCGATTGTCCAGAAACTGATAACGTTTTGCAAGTCACTGTACGCTATCCTCGCAGTGAGATGATTTTAGAATCGCTTTGATTAGGAAGTAGAGCGTTAGTCTCGGCAAAAGACTTTCATGGACATTTTCAACATCTCCGCTTGTCAGTGCATAATTATGTCACCTGTAATCAGGACAGGCAATATGCAACAATTTCTTAGTGACAATCCCAGTAGCATTAGGATGAAGGCGTTGACACACAATTATGTGTATTGGCTCTACATAAAGTCTGACATCTGTGCACTTCCTACTTTTGTATTAACAGCCCAGTCGGCAGTGAAATCTGAAATGCATTAGTGGACACTGCCTAAGAAACCGACGATTCATGTACATCCCAAAGTCATGCTGTATGAAGATCATAGTTTCCTGGTGGTTTTCAATGTCCACAGTGAATGACTTTTGTTGGATGGAATTGGCATCGTCACGTCAATGGTAAGGAAGTTAAGCCAACTCCGTTGCCGTTCCGGAGTACTTGAAGCAATCCTACTAGAAAAGAAAGTTAGTTTGCTCTCAGCTGTTTCTGGGACTTCAGTATACGGAATGTCTCACACTATCACCGCCTTCCTGCCTGCAGTCAAGTAGCCGGGTCCGAAGCTACATGAGTATATTCAGAGGGAACAGACATGTGTCCGAAGCCTTCACAACATGTCTTTTTGGTTACGAGGCAACCCCAAATCGACAGTTCTCAGGAGAATAATCTTCACATGAGACTTTGATGTGATTCAGAGCGCCAAATGATGCGGCGCACTGTTCCAAGCCTGGGGTGTATAACACAAAGTTCGCAGCGGAGAGGCAGTCAACAGGAAGCATGAGTCTGAATCAGTTCCATTGTTGTGATCAACAGATAAAAACTACGAGGCATCTTTAGGTTCAAGTTGAACGAGTGGCCGGTGGAATTCGGAGCCGTTGAGGGGCGGGCTTCCATGCAGTTGAAGTTTGTCTATATAACTGTACAAGTTATGCCACTCATTTCCATGAGTTTTTCATGGTAATTGCCTGCCACAAATATCCCAAGCCTCTGTGATCTAGCCCTGCTTTGTTCTTGCTACACTCTACACTGTTTACGATTTCATCCTCTCAGGTTGCGAAACAAATTGCTTCAGTGAGTCCGTGATTTTAGCTAGGATGACCGTAACACAAATGAACCTGCTGTGCATGCACTTAAGTCCCAGCCATCCGCGTGTTGGTGGTTCATTCTGCAGACATCAATCTATTTAGTCACGAGCCCGTACGCCTCAAGGCAAAATCTCCAGGACATACCCTCCAATATAACAACTGCAAACTTGTTTAATGAAAGCAATCGATTTCGTTGTTGTAGTTGCACACACTTATGCATTTTGATGTCACGGGAATTACCCTCTACAATATGACTTAAACAGCCAATAAGGAACTTGGTAGAAATGCAATACTCCTGAAGAGATGCTGTTTCGGTGGAATTATATTTACAATTACTGGTCTAGGGTGAAAAATTGAGGTGAACCATGCTTCCATTAAAAGAATCTTGCATGATAAGTACTCAGACAACAGAATTTCGGTCCCACATTTCTGTAAGAAGGAGAATGCCGAAGTTAGTGTTCCAGACGTCAAGGCTTCGTTCAACTGCCTATGATGGTCGATTTTTAACAGCGAAAACTTCTGAGCTCTCCGCTGTTTTAGTGTATATGATAATGATGTTTTTACGGGTGGTTTTATTTTCTTGCTCACAATTTAAATCTGATCACAGGTGCCCTCCAGATACCACCTCTTCATCCGAAGTGAATGTCATGCAATGTGGTGTACTCGGGAACCGGACCACATGGCTACCACAGCCAACACCAGCCTGCAATCGGCACTGCTATCTATTTACTGTGGACCATGGCAATGTAATTCTCATGCACAAGCCGAATACGCCATTACAACGCCTCATCCCCATCTCCTCCGATGATTACAATAAACCGATGGGCGCCTCAGAAAATTTTAAAACAAACCCGTTAGACGGGATCATACTGCCATATGGGCGAGTGCGTCACGGGGCCCAGCTGAACGTCACCTGTAATCCGGGTTATCAGCTGATGAAGCAAGACTCACCAGTGACCATTTGCCACGATGGTGTTTGGAGCGTTCGGAGCAAATGTGTGCCAGGTTGGTAGAAGCAGTTCGAACCACAGAACCGTGTGTCACAAGTACTGAGTAGCTGACCTTAAGAGGTTGTAAATTTTAACCCAAACTGTAGACAGCTGACATGCACGGAAATTGACCTCAATAACGTTTGGTGCACATGTACCTCCGGTTGTTCAAAAGCTTTCTCAAAAGAACAGGTTTTTAGTCTACTACTAAACTTGAGACTGAAGATCATCACCGTTATTAAGAAAACAGTTAAGGCACGAACAAAGGAATGGGTTGAAACACATTCACATAGAATTTTAGGTTGCAGACTGTCGCTCTTGAGGCCGTTGCATATGACTCACTGATGTTATCTTACAAGTAAACTTGTTGGTAATTTGTCTGAATGGCTCTGATTTTCACATAGTCAACGTTTACCTGTCAAGAAAAAACAAAACTTTATGGTTTCTTTCACCTGACATTCATGACTGTAAGGCAGATACATAGGGAACGACCTCCCTCTGTGTTTTACATCACTAAGCATAACAAACCATCATTGTACCGCAATTTTACATAATGTTCATTGCTGCGACAAGCATTATTAAGTAATAAGTGAAACCCATTTATACACTTCTCAGCTGGCATTAGTTAAATCTGAGAGTATGTACGTTTCCATTAGGGCCAGGCTGTGCAGCGAACAAGCTATTACCTAACAAATGTTTTTTACTTAGATAGGTGTCAAAATAGAGCGTAACAACTACGTAAATGAGGGGCTAATAAATGTTTATTGGGAATTATACAGCGATATGTTGCCTTAGTTAACAAAATATCAATCTACTTACTAGATCAAAACTTCACATGATATGAAACTCTCTGTCAAGTGTCATGCAATAAACTGTATTTGTCTCACCACCAAGATGTTTCCTTATTCCTAGTAATGTATTAGTGATTTTATTCTTCGTCTTTTTGTGACTTACAAGTTAGTTATTTGCTTCAGACACGTTGATTCTGGATCATATGATAATTAGGTGTTTACAGTCCTTGTAGTCGGTCCCGCTTTTCCACAATTCATCGATGGGGACAAACGAGTTATTCACGATCGTTTTCAATAATTCTTTCTCAAGTCAATACAATTACATAGGTTTTCATCAAGGCGTCATGAGACAAACCGCATAAACAGAGGCTGACTGTTATCGAATGACAGTGGCTACTGCTAAACTTCACACGACTATTGGTTCGGCCCAGACCGGACGTTGACTGGGTGTTGTGTCACACGGTCAAGGTCAAATGTTTGTGTGTGGTTAGACTGGGTGTGATTGATCTGTGGCCACGGAAGTTGCAGGGACTGAACAAACTTCTTTTGAGAGCATAGATTAGGGTTGCGTAATCTGATTGCAATCGATTCGGCAGTTGCCAAAATACGCTGACGGACTGTTTTCGGTTGAGCGTTGGCCACTCTGTAGATAATCCGGAATGCTTTGTTAACGTCTATGCGATGGTTGGTGTCAGCTAGATGCGCAACAATGGCGCTGGTAATTGATTTACGGCCACCGGTTCCGATCCAAGCTGGATGATGTTCTTTGATCCTTTTTGACAAGCGCCTAGTCGTACGACCAACATATTCTGCAGTACAACAGCAGCATGAAAATGAATACACGAGCATCGATTGATCGTGGACTGATATATTGTCTTTCAGGCTCAATCGTAACATCGGCATTGTTGTGAACCAACTTCTTAAGGTTGCCGCTGGGAAGGTGCGTCTAAGTGACCGGTACATGCACCGGTTGAACCTATCTGCTACAGCATCCCCTTTAAACGGGAGTTTTATAAACACGGCCTTCTTTTCAGCTGAGGGCATTACCTCATGCGGGATTTTGGCCTACATACTTGGATTGATGAATTGTTCCGGATAACCGTTTTCCCTCAATAGATTTCCAACTGTTTTCGATTCCCGCTCCATTGCGTCATCTGAACAAATCTTTCTTGCTTTAGTTGCCAGGCAGTGAGCTAGATTTCATTTCTGTTTGAGAGGCGCAAAGCTGTTGAAGTTTGTGTATTGTTCTGTCCATGTGGGTTTACGATATACCGACCTACTCGGTGTATCGTCTCGACGTCTGGTCAATTTGACATCTAAGAAATGGAACTCGTTGTTAGATTCCTCTTCTGAGGTAAAGCGCAGTGAAGCATGTGCTGCATTAAAAACCCGAAGAATGGTTGTTAACTCATCTCTTCCCTATATGACAATAAATATGTCGTCTACGTATCGGCGGTACATGTGAAGACTCTGAACGGTTGACTGTAGTTGGGATTCTAATTTACCCATGAGTACATCTGTCAGTAGTGGACCTAAAGGGGATCCCATTGCTACTCCATCCGACTATCTATACAGTTCGCCATTGAACATGAACTGAACGTTAAGGGTACACCGCAAAAGTAATTCTTTCAATTCTGACTTTTGTAGTCCAAACATGCTTTCCGGTTGTTCTATCTGGTCACACAAAAGGTTAATTGTCTCCACCAGCGGAACATTTGTACAGAACGAAGTGACATCAAGGGATCCCATGTAACGGCGTCTTACATTAATGTCCCTCACAGAATCCACAAACTCAAAGGTGTCACGGAGACTATATGGGCACAATTTCCATCGTATAGGTTCTAGTATTTGCGCCAACCACTTAGCAGTTGCGTGATACGGTGAATTGTACATATCAAGTATCGGCCTAAATGGACAACCACTTTTGTGGATTTTCGGCAATCCATATAGACGTGGGATGATGGATCCAGTTGGTTTCATCTGGTCAAACTGAGTTTAAGTGATACGGCCCTGTTGCATTAGCCTTTTTAAAGAATTAGTAATTTGATTTTCAACTAATTCTAATGTTCTGATGTTCCGTCTTCCTGAATTTGCTATTATCTGAAAGTATCGATAGCATCTTCTCAGTGTATTCAGATTTATTCAGGATCACAATCCCGGAACCTTTGTCTCGCCGAATGAGCAAAATATTATCACGTGTACGTAAAATTCTTAGAGCGTCCGGATGCTTTCGGGTTATAGGACTCTCATGCGATATATTTGATTGGCGTTACTTGTAACAGTTACTGACCAACTCGGATTTAAACTGTTGAAGATTGGTATCAGACGAGGCACACAGGTGGAGCGTTTGATTGAATAGATTCTCAAACTGGACTTCGACCTCTAACTCATCATCTTTACGGGGTGGGCAGCAAAATTTAGGTCCTAACGATAATATTTTGAGCAAAGAATCGTCAAGTACAACCTTTGACAAATTATGAACGTACCGCTCCGGGTTCCTTGGGAATTGTGACTGAGATTTCACATCGCCGAGTCCCCGGTCAAGTTGTAATTACTCCCTTCTCCTCTGTTTGGATATTATTTCACTCACGTATATGCCGAATCGATTGCAATCAGATTACGCAACCCTAAGCTGTGCTCTCAAAAGAAGTTTGTTCAGTCCCTGCAACTTCCATGGCCACAGATCGATCACACCGAGTCTAATCACACAAACATTTGACCTTGACCGTTTAACATAACACCCAGTCAACGTCCGGCCTGGGCCAAACCAATTATTGTGTGAAGTTTAGTAGTAGCCATGGTCATTCGTTAACAGTTACCCTCAGCTTATGTGGTTTGTCTTATGATTCCTTGATGAAAACCTATGTAATTGTATTGACTTGAGAAAGAATTATTGAAAACGATCGTGAATAACTCGTTTGTCCCCATCGATGAATTGTGGAAAAGCGGGACCGACTACAAGGACTGTAAACACCTAATTATCATATGATCCAGAATCAACGTGTCTGAAGCAAATAACTAACTTGTAAGTCACAAAAAGACGAAGAATAAAATCACTAATACATTACTAGGAATAAGGAAACATCTTGGTGGTGAGACAAATACAGTTTATTGCATGACACTTGACAGAGAGTTTCATATCATGTGAAGTTTTGATCTAGTAAGTAGATTGATATTTTGTTAACTAAGGCAACATATCGCTGTATAATTCCCAATAAACATTTATTAGCCCCTCATTTACGTAGTTGTTACGCTCTATTTTGACACCTATCTAAGTCTTCACATTGAACACTGACACTGATGAGCGCTCACTGAATTTTCTAGACTGCCTAATCAAAGTTGACGAGCAACAGAGATTTCAGGTTTCAGTGTACCGCAAACCAACCCATTCTGGCCGTTATCTCAACTTCAACTCGTCCCATTGGTATAAAGAGAGCAGTCATCAAATCACTCGTCAACAGAGCTAATGAGATCTGCACTACTGAGCTCTCCAGAGCAACAGAGATTTCTCATATCAAAGACATGCTAGCCGCTAATCACTATCCGAACGCGTTTACTGCGAACACAATTAAGCGCATGTCTACTAAGGAAGAGAACAAAACGACCAGAACTTTCAAGTCTACTGTGCAAATACCGTATCGTGAACAAACCTCTGAGAAAATCCGCTCCATTCTGTCTGAGTAGGCTATCCGGACTGTATCTCGGTTAGACAATACCTTAGGACGATTGGTAACGCATCCTAAGGATCCAATTTCTATGGGCGACCAGAAGGACTGTGTTTACGAAATCAAATGCGGTGACTGCAATGCTAGCTACATTGGAGAGACAAGTAGACAACTGAAAGTATGTGTTGCGGAACACAAGAGGTACAGGAGGTTTCCTCCTAAACACGCCTATCAACTTCAGAAACTAGATAAGGACTCGACCATTGCACTACATGCACTGTCAGAGAATCACAACGTGGGTTTTGATCAAGCTCGAGTGATTCACAAGCGTCTAACTTCCTATGCGGAGCGGTGCTGTGCTGAAGCTCTCATCATTTACACACAGCACGCTTGTGTTAATCACAATGATAGCAAACCCGTCTGCAGTATGCCGTCTTATCTACATCTGTCTCACTCCCACTTAATGGGCAAAGGATTAGACCAATCCGGTCAGATACAGCACAAATTGACCTAACCACGACAAATCCCAGGTGACTTCTGTTTCTCTGTCAATGCGATTTCGATTACAACACTCCTGAGGAAAGCCACCCGAGATGGTTAAAACGTAGATTATTACAACTTGCTCGTAACGTTGTCATTCCCAATCTGTTTATCAATAACATGTTAAACACGACGCCCAAACTGTTCAACTTCATTCATACTAAATTTAATGCAGATGCTTTACAAATGTGGATTATCTTCTTCCCATCAGGTATTCAAATCAGGTTGCGATAAGGCTGTCTGTGTGTGTACCTCTGTGACCGTCGTCGTTCCAGACAGTTGTCCAAACGATCTATTGAACCTCGTATCTATTCAGAAAGGTTTACTAAGCATAGCAACTTTCTCAACCCGCGAAGATAAACAGTAAAAATCATACAGTTTCGAAAAACGCTCATGAAACCGAAAGGTCTGTCTCCATGGAAACGATGGGAAGATATCAGATAGTCTTGGTGTATACCTGCGCGAGAGAGCAACAAAGAGATTCGTAGTCGAAAATTGCATGTTACTTGAATAGCAGTGTTTGTGACATTTTGACTTAACGTAAAGCAATGTGCTATTAAATTGGTTTGCACTTACAAACATCTTTCGCCCTTCTCGCTTGTCAAAACGCTGTTCCGGAATGTCACGTGAATTGCTTAGGTATGGTCTTATTTCAATTGGGAGCGCATGAGAGCAAACTTCTTCCAAACACAAGTGTTAGACTACTTGTAACAAACATCCCGAGTCATGCCTACGTACGTTGTCAACGCTTCGCAATTTCGGCTGCACAGATGACCGCTTTAAATCAGCTCATTCGATGGATAAGGCCTCAGTCCTAAAGGCGAACAATTACTCCATCTGCAATTAGAGACCCACAAACTCAGTCTTACTAAACCCCATTTGCGTGTGGTTTCGGTCCAATAGTTCCGGTGATTACTCACTACCTCCAGTCGAACATCAAAACCGACATCACACTTGTGGACAAAATTATCAGAGGCGTCCTTGAGTGCTCTTCGTAAGCACCCATTGCTAAGAATTGCTTAAGACAGAGAAAGATGTTCCATGGAAGAAATTCATCTTGAAACTATAAAGTGAGCAATACGGATCACACTAATTCAGGCAAAAATTGAACAATGTTTTGATGTTTGTCACTGCCTCAGCTTCATGTCAAAGGAGGCCACCAGTAGCACGTGGAGCTCGAATCCGCTTTTACAGCCGCAAACACAATGCCAGAGCTCGGTACGAATGCTTTGCTGGTCACAGACTACAGGTGGACACGACCAGAATGTTGGAAACCGAAGAAGAGTCACCTGACAAGTTTGATCCGATTGGAGTCATCCGATGCAATTACGGACAGTGGATCGGGACACCTGTAATTTGCGAGCCAAGTAAGTGGAACGTGCGCAAGATCAACAAATAAGGTACATACCGCCATGTTCGGCATACTGAACACTACTTACTTGTAGCTTGCCAAATTATAAGTATATTTCCGCTGTATATTCCGCTGTGAAAAAATTTCTGCAGGTTTTCGGTCATTAACCGCCATACCGTGGTTTCAAACCAACTTCTGTTAGTTCGTGTTTCGGTCAGCAGGTTTCCACTAAGTCCATCACCCGCTGCCGTCACTATTTAGGACCTCCCGGGTCTGTTCATCCAGAGAGCACGTTGACATATGCGTTCACATTTTGCACACACACACACACACACTGGCTGATTTCACTTGGCTTAAAAATGTTGATCGGTGAATCCACTGGACAAACGTATGAAAAAAATGTGCGTGTATTGTCAATTTGTGTGAGCACATCGGATGGCTAATGATATCCAAACACGTTTGTAATGTAACTGATGAGTAGTCGGGGATTTGGTTTATTTTCAAGTTGACCATCACTCACATTTGATCGCAGCNCGGAGTTCAAATCCCGGCCGTGGCAAGGATATGCACTACTGACGAGCTCTAATGAGAGCGAAACTCACGTTTGTAATGTGTTGAACAGGATGACCACGGACAGCAAACGATGATTACAAGGTGAAACAACGGTTACCCGTAACTTAAGATCGTTATTCAACTAAACAGCGGTAAGAGCAGGTTAAAATGCACAATTTTCTGTCGTCTAGTCAGCCTGACGGCAGGAGTTCCAGGCCCAATGTAGACAAAGATAAGAACTGTTAACGGATGATAAATGAGGTGAAATTGCAAAATCAAGTGCTATTTCCTTCAGAATCGCCTGAAGAGTCTTATCGAACTGGATAGTGCTAAGCTAATTACACTATTACCATCTAAATATTCAGCAAAATTGACCAAAGAATAATATGGCAAATCAAATGCTAAATTAGTTGACGTAAGTAAAGAAAGACGTGATCTAGTGACGAACGTGAATCGAAAAAAATGTTCTGATATCAACCACCACTTGATTATGTTACAAAATAGCCACACTTATACTGCAGTTTCGGCAAACTATAAAAACCGTGGTTTACGGTATACATGAAAGTTGAATTGACTTGTCAACTGGCTGCGTTTGCCACTAGACAAAACCGAGCGTTTTCACTTTATTTTTGCTGATACTCGTGTTGTTCTAACATATGAAACCGAGTTCACTGATGCTCAGTTAACTGAAGTTTTCAGGTATTCTGTCACCCGCTACCGGAGAGTGTTCTCAAATGCTATACAGTGAAACATACTCAGTCGTGCGAT
Source organism: Paragonimus westermani (assembly GCA_008508345.1). Taxonomy (NCBI): domain Eukaryota; kingdom Metazoa; phylum Platyhelminthes; class Trematoda; order Plagiorchiida; family Troglotrematidae; genus Paragonimus; species Paragonimus westermani. The sequence goes on along the minus strand of QNGE01001105.1, from coordinate 65,692 downwards.
TTTGCAGAACAGAGTTAAATACTGGTGAAGCATATATGTCCATTTGATGAGAAGACCGGCCTGGTATCTGTTTACTTGACTGCGAATATTGTGGCTGACTATCTTTAAGTTTTCTTGGACACATCAGTAAAGTTGCACGTGAATAAACGCGGACATACTCAGCCTTATTGTCATACCCGGTGTAAAGCTCTACATTTTCTCATCGGTAACCACGAGTAGTGATCACAATTAGTCGATTAGTCCCATAGAGCGCATCATTGTTGATTGCCCTTAAATTGATGAAACCATTGCTTACCTACCCATTAACATGGCATCACCTCCGATTCATACTTCTGCTCGATGGTCAGCATGATTTCTCAAAGGGATTTTCATAATGGCAAGCTAATCGCAGCGTGAAACCTAAAGACACTCGCGGTTTGTGAAATCAAACCCAAGGGTAAACTTCTGAGTTCATTCAAATTGTTCAATCGATTGGTAACCCAGTCTTGTTCACCACCACCATTGTGTCTAGTCTAGAGGATTACCTACCACTAAGACTCACCGGGGATTCGTAAATCACTGCATTCTTGACAGTCTCTTATCTAAGTTCCGGTTGATAACGTCGCACCATGTAATTCGCCTCAACTGTTTAAAATCCTACCTCTTGCCAATTTCATAGTGTTGCAAAATGCTGGAGCTAGAAGTTGCGGAAACCTCTGGATACCACAACTCTAATGTTTGTAAAACAGCAAATGCAAGGGAATGCACGTTCTTCACGTTGTTCATATTGGATACCTCCTTGAAGTTGAAATCTTAGTAGCATTACCAATGAACCAGGATTAGGAACCAGAGTTTCACGTGCTCACTGTCACCGCAGTACCAAGTCGACACATAAGTTACCGATTGAACCGTTTGGGGTGTTTTATTCTTACTGCTTTTCACTGTAGTTCAAGTCAGTAAATCTTCAAGACTTTGGCTGTAGCCCAAGAGTAGCACTTTTTACATGGTCCGACAAAATAGATCATTACAATTCATCATCTGTCGAACCAGATTGGGGGTTCCAAGTTCAATAAGTCCTCAGGGGTAATTAACATACCACATTTTACTCAAATTTAATGTGTGGAATACCCAACACCACACCAGCCGTTCTTAACTGTACGTTCTATCACGGCCTACGTATTCAGACATGTCGTTCAGCCGGCCTACCTTGCAAAGGAGCATTAAACCCGAGTCTCGTTCTTATTCGAACTCATCAGTAGTGCATATCCGAGTCCTAGTCGGGGTTTAAACCCCAACCTCCGTGTTTGATCCACTAACGTGTTAATCATAATGCCAGTAACTCCGCAATAGACATGACTAATCAATCATAATCAGGTGTTCAACCACAGACTTTTTCTATTAGTGTTTAGACAGCCCGGTCTCTTCGAAAGAAGAGAAAACAGAGGTGTTCTGTTCAGTCCAAACGATAAACCGGCGATCAGGAAATTCTCAGTCAGGTTAAAGTTACGGACTTCACTGAACCAAGTCAGCAATGTATATTGTAAAGAGTGAACTTAGGGAATTGATTACTTTTGCTTGATACAAGTGGTAAACTCAACTTCAACTAAGCCGTACAACTGACCTACATCACCTGCAAGGCAACCCCATGAGCCCAGGCCGGGGCATCTTACCCGAAGCTGTCACGACAATGACATCGCTTGGTGACTTTAAGCTCAAGAAGGTTGCGCACAAATGAGAGACTAAATCGACTTTACCTGTAGCTTGGCTATCACGATCATCTAAGCGATGTTGACCCCAGACCTATATTCCGAATTTACGTCTAGTCAGTCGTTGTGTTTGTTCTGAAGTATGCCTTTTTAATAAGCTTGGCAATCTCTGAAGGGTTTTGTTGTCTACTACGCTATCCATGGTCTGTTGCTTTCCGTCCATCTTGTTGTGAAACTTGATTCCTGTTTTCTACTATCAATAGGATGGTACTCTAGGTTGATTTTTCTTTTCACTCAATTTAACACAAATTTCAGTGTGTACACACGGATTTAGATTTCTCTGTTCTGTGACTTCTCCATGAATCTCAATTATTTCTAGACAGGCAACTCATAGGGATGCCGTAACATTCAACAACTGACAAAATAATCGACCTGGTGTTTTGCTTGTACTTTCATGTACGCAGTAGTACATAGGAAACAAGTCCCGTTGATGAATGCTTACTATTACCCGACCGTTTTACTTTTAATATGAGTGTTTATACTTCCAAATTGAACTGAAGACTGACTCAGTCCTGTTTTTTAACAATCATGGCTCTATAATTTTGGACCATGATGTGAACGATAATTTTAAGTCGTTCTAAATTAGTCAGTTTTTAACGTATAGTTAGCCTGTCCAGGTGTTCACACAAAATCTCCGGTAAAACAAACTGGGTTTGAATACAAGTGCCCGCACTGTTGAATTGATTAGCAAAAAGTTCCACAAACTGTCCGATTGAGTTTCTAGACTACGCCTTCAAAAGCGTGTTGTCGATATCTTGACTAGGCTTTTTATGTCCCAAACTCGCTGACATTGTTCTTCCTTGCAGGTGGAATAGTGAAACGAATGCGATATATTTGGCATACTTACTCAAACTTAGTAGAATATGTCCATATTCTAATTCGACTGGCATTCTTCACTCTAGTGGACCACCGCTTCAGTAAATTTTACAAAAATGGAATTAAAACAAACACGGATGCATTGGCAAATCAAAGGTGACGATGGTGAGCTTCAAACAATTGTATCCATAGTGTTTGGACTGTCCAAACTTTCAAGGTTGCAATACTTCGCAACTTATGTTTTCGGGAACTGCCTATCAGACTGACCTGCCCTTATGAATATCGGCTATTGATCCGTTATCTGGGGAGCGATTAAAGATTCGTATCTTCGTGGTCGCTGAGGCGTTTTGATTAATCAGACTGGGTTGAAATTTACGACACGGTTACATTAGTTTGCTGGGTTAATTACATTGTGTTCAATGAGGTGTTGCACCGGCGAAGCAATTACAGCGTAGTAATTGACGTACGAGCTGTATCATACATGTACAAAAACTGCGAAAGTAAACAGTTATGAAGAATAACTCATTTTAGCGGTAGCATCAATGGCTTAAATGGACTTAGAAGAATCCCAGGTGGAATTGACTTTTTCTGAGCGTCACAACAGCTTGCATCGAGCTGTTGAACAGTGCACAACATAACTCAAAATATTCTTCACTGTTGAGTGACGAAAGGTAAATACGCTAAAAAGGATCTGACACTGCTTGAAGCTCTAAAGGCACATTTATCTGTATTTGAGGTAAGAGGGACTCAACAAAAATGTTCACTCCGGAATTCTCAGTGCAGATTTTGGTAACCGTAAGTTTACATCGATCCACGCGGCATGCCTTCTCGAATCGAATGATTCTGTTTTCTAGCAACTGTTGACTGCAACGCATCTGGATAGCAAAGTTGAATGGCTTCCATTGTAAACGGTGAAAAATCAGTTTGGTGTGACGTCACACGTTTGAAATTTGCTTGACCTGCTCAAATTTGGTGCAACCAATGCCCCTTGGTTTGACCCAACTACCAGGCGGCCTTTTCATTCTCTGCTCAGGTTTTGTACACCAGCCTTAAATACTATGCCTCCGAAAATATTTGCGCATTCCACGTGGTCTTCATTTTGCAATAAAAATTTCACCCACTTCATCTAAGTGGTATGTAATTCATTTACAGTTGATCATCATCACTGAACACGAGATAATTAGATTTTATTTCTTGTGTTAGTAACCGGTCCATTCCAAACAAAAGTGTGACATAATGCTGGAACAAAACTACAGTAATAAAATCACGCATCTTTACACAGTCAAGCCAAGCTGAAAAGGACTGACCAAATATTCTTTAAGCTAACTTTAACTATCAAGGACATAAAGAAGGAAGATGTCTCGTCGCACGGTATACACAAATTTGCTGGATTGAACCTAAATTAACATTCAGCTGAAAAGTTGGCAATTATGCTGAAATTGTTATTGCATTGAGTTAGTAACATATTTAGCTGGTGGCCTACCATGTTTGATCAATTATTTTATGTTAATTCCTCTAGAGCTTTGAATGTATCTCCAGTTAGATCTGCTTTCGAATTGTTCACAATCTACATGAAGCTATTTTATATTTATATTTGAGAATACTCCTCCTGACAACATCAAAATTGTCGACAATCAGGAACCTGTCCCTGGGAACTCACAAACCGATACAGTGTAATTAGATAGGGCGACGAATCGAACATACACACCCAACGTAAGGACGGCATTATGGCTGCAGCCAAGAAAATCACTGGAGGAAAGCTGGGAATTCAGAGGGAGGCAGACTGTTTTCAACTGGTTTAATCTAAAACCTTATGATACACGAGAGTTATGGACAATTTTGGTTGGTTCCTTAGACCATACTAACGAAGTTTGGACAATATTTTCCACACCATTTGTATTTCAGAACTTAGTCGTTTTTGTCTGATATATATAACACTGCTATAACGAGTCGTTTTAGGAGATGTCGACTCGATACCAGAAAATAATTGCACAAGAATGGTACTTCATGAAAAACCTACTGAGGACGGATTTTGCGTTCATTTCACGTTTCGTGACTTCCGAAATAAAATATATGAATGTAGCACCACTATAGACGATAGTGAATTTATGAGGTCCTAGAGGTTGTCTACTGTCTAATGTAAAATTGTCTCAGTGAAATATTTCTCACTTTAAAAAGTGTTTTACTGATGAAAATTGTGTCCTTTTTATGCTGTTCTACACATTGTATTTCCCCACGCTAGTGATTTGTCCCAGCCTGGTGATCAACGAAATGATCACTGTGGATCTGAAGTGGTTATCCAACCTGGAACCAGTAGGACCGGAGCATAATGTTGAACCAAAAGAAGGAACTGTGGCGCATTTGCACTGTCCCAAAGGTTATCATATTTTGGGGTCAGCATTTGCTGTTTGCCACAACGGCGATTGGTCACCAAGTGTCGAGAAATCAAAATGCGAGAGATCCACACATGAAATGCCACCAACTGAATGGTTTTTCCGATTGCCATAACGTGCAAAATGATGTGCTTTTGTTGAATTACCACAAATGTAGCATTGTACACATTCCTCGTGTAAACTCAGGTATACAGATACAAGGAAGTTTTGCTGAATATATATGAAGTAACTGTTTAGCGTTGATTTCATATCATGATGTTTTCTCAACAAAGAAATTCGGCGAGTTCTTTTGGTAGAGATTTTATTTTTCTTCTGATGTGATGTTGACGCAGAGTGAAATACTGTTTGATAAAGTGCTACCTGTTCTGCGTTATAAATATAGCTAAATCAAAACCGGGAGTTCTGTACAAGTAGAACTCACGAAGTACAGACACTTTCACAAGACACGGAAAAGATTTGCACCAGACATCTCTTGCGAAAGGGCAACTGCCCAAGAAAATAAAAAAGAAACACCATGGAAAGTAAAGCGGTCATGGTCTACCAGAAATGAACAACACAGTGTACGTATAAGATTCAACTCAAACTGTTTGCGGGTTGACCGCATCATATATCACTGAATACAAAACATCACTCGCTAACGGTCTTCACACATCGCATTTGTGATTCAACACCTAATCTACACCCAACGAGAGAATCTGCTACAAAATTGACATGATCGAGCGTCGTATGCTCGACTGTCCATTGGCTAGAACTTGTCTAGACTACGTTGGTCCGGAAAACCATATATCAGCTATACACAAGCATTTGTGTGATAACAATTGCTGGTTGTTATATGGCTGACCAGGTTGATTTATTTTAGTCTTTAGCTCGAACCACTCCTACACATAATTCTCTTTTACCTCGGTGTGTATGATAACAATGTAGTCGTCAGAACAGGCCTCAAGGATGGTCAGTTAATATTATGCCTTCTCCGAGGGGGCATTCAGAGCACCCGGGTAAAAAACGCTTTCAAAGTCATATCGTGGTTAATTCTAAACGAACTCTTTCTGAAAACGTCCTCATAGTGCCTAGCTGTTCTATTTGATGTGACGCGGTGATATTAGCTAAGTTCCTCTGCGCCTAAATAATCTCTTCCACGAGAAGAAACCAGTATACCTGACTGAAATTTTCGAAGTTTAGAACGTGCATTTTTCAGATGAATAACCTACTTTGAAACTTAGTTTTTATTGACAATTTCGATGAGAAAAAAATTATCAACGTTCCACATCATTAGTTCAATGAAAATCACATAATGGCCAAAAAGTTTCGCATTAGAGGAGTTTAGAATGAACAAGAATTACACAGCTCATTAATCCGCATGTTGTTGCCAGTTCCCGGTGTTATCAGAGCATACGGGGAAGTTACTAGACAAAGCTGTACGGGGACAAGAGGAGAGGTACGTAAGACGGGGCTAATCAAATTGTATTTTGAAGTCTATTAATTTTATCAGTTGAAATATTGATCACAGTGGATTTTAAAGATTTACTGGTCATATCATCGTCGTATGTGGAATATCGTCAGTGTATTACTAGGTACACACTGCGTATCATCTGACACGTTTTTCATTTTGTGGCGCGTTGTTTATATGTGCAACTGGAGAAGAGTAAGAAAATGAGCCAGCTTTTTGTTAACTCATGTCGAACGAGTTTTCTTCGATTCTGCTTGTGATTATAAAACAGCTTATGTAATCTTACCACGTCACTATCAAGAAATCACCATCGATATACGTGTTTCTGTAGTTACTGATGAGTTCCTTTCGTTGTATCGACATTTTCATCGTATCAAGAGGCAATGATCTAGTTAGAATGGTAAATTTGATCAGCAGCTCTGTAGTCTTTCTAAAAGCCGCGATGGCACATTGTGACGTATTTTGCATAAAACGCTTTTAACTCAGTGGCAACTTCACTTAATTCTTTTTAGACAGTCCAGATATTGGTAATATGTTTGGACTCTGATTATGATGTTCACTAAAAATGTACAGTTAGTAGTTATTCCCTACTATTTTTCTATTAAACTTTTGCCTCATAATTAACGTGTCAGAACTGAAAAGTTTACAAACAGCGGGATTTCTTCACTTGGAACAAAACTTTTGGAATAAAATTACCGGTCACATCAAGAAGGCATTCGTGCGACCCGTGCGTTGCATTCAATCATTTATTTAGCGATTTTGGGGCACATTTACATACGATAACGACTCATAATGTCCATATTAGGAAACAACCTCTACAGTCGAGTGCAGTTTATCGCGGTCGCTAATGGCACTGCTAACCTTCACTAGATAAGCATTGACGACAGGTTTATCATCAACTTAATGCTGAATCAGCTGTGTTCTTTACCCTTTCATCAAGGTTAGCCATGAAGATGTCGGTTCACAGAAGATCAAGTCGTGCTTGTTTCACTTTTACATGTTTACTAAGAACACGTACTCTAAAAACCTGTACAAAGCTGTGCTTGAATATCACTTGACAAGATAGAAGCAAAAGTGGGCCAGCTAAAAGTTTCCCTAAACATGAGAGCAGCTATCAGCTGGGGACGGTGTTCAATTTCAATTAATTTGGACCTCTAACCTTCTATCAATATTTTAAACCATTTTGAGTTGGTCCAGTAAGTACAGTAGCTTCAGTCTATTTGAAGAGTCCTGATACCGATGTTATCGTTTGCACCAAACAGAATGATTTTCTTTAGTTTACTCCCAGAATAATCAAACGATCTCAACAGTGTACACACGTGGCTGCAGTTAAGTGTTCGGATATGGTAATTTGGTCAAACCTGCCATGGGGTTACTGGCGCTGTGTTCAACACGCTTGTATAAGAAACACAAGAGTCAACGTTTAACTTCCGGTCTGAGCGAGGATGTGTATCAATGCTGTATCATACTGACAGCGAAATCCGAGTCTACTGCTTTCACTTCAACTAGGCTAGTAGAAGAGATTATTTGAAAGCAATGGCTGCGACCAATTTTTAGTGACGTTCAATTAACAGCCATCAAAGTCGGCTGCTCTTTTGAGGTTACATTGGCAAAAAGTAACTAAAGGTCTGTGGACAAAATATCCATACAGGTAATGTCAATTTCCGTTGGGCTGGCTATCGACTTTGAGACATCAGAGAAGTCCTATATTGTTCGGACGTCCCCCTCTGCTGAAAACTGCATTTTCACTACTTTTTATTGGTGCTTTAATGATTCGACTGATTGTACTGATTAGTGCACTTTTGCGAAACTATCCGTTTCTTGCTTGGGCGTACAAGCCGATTTAATTATTTTGTGTAGCTCTCAGCGATAAACTATAATGTGGACGATCGGTTGTTTTACGACGGGTGTTGTTTCCAGTCAATTGAATATTACTCATTTTGTTGTCAGCATACACTATTTTGTACCGAGATATATGGTGAAATTTATGTCAAAACATACGGCACCGCTCACCTCTACTAATGAAGTGTCCTCAAGGTCACTTACCAGATCTCCATGCTACAATTGTTCAGTTGTTTGGTGATCGTTCGATAGGTTACTGGTGGTCGTTCACTAAGCACCAATCTTTACGGGTGATGTTACAAGACCGAGAAACACTGTAGGACAACAGTACCTTCAATAGTGTCTTCTTCACTAACAGGTAGACAACAAATATTTTTCCAAGCAAGCGGATAAGTGTTTCTAAAAGGCTGTTGGCCGGGTTTTGTTTTAATAGCTTTTAAGTAAAGTGCAATGTATGAAAAAATATAAAGACTAGCGGCAATCTATGTGAATGGCCGTCAGACCATCAAGCTTAGCCCATCTCCAAATATTTGCTGATCTCGCAGTGTTATAATCCACCTTTAGTCGTTGAGTTGCCAGTAGATAAAAAGGCCTCCAAAATTAAAACGAGATTGTATCTAACTGTTTCCGGTGTACCATTAAACGAACTCAAAGTGAATACAACGAGGAAGTTTTAGTCGTTCAACAAATTCAGTTGATTCTGAATGGAGTCGTGAAGTGTAATGCAAGCAGTGTGGATTGAGAACAGCTGTCCACGTCGCAACCGATCAAAAACGAATTAAAACGGCAAACCAAAATAACGTACGTAAAGCTTAGGGACTAAACGTCAGACTGGAAAGAAACATATGAGGTAAGATTACGATAAGTGAATTTTCTCACTTAAGCTCCTGATATTGTTACATGTCGTCGTAAAACGTTTTGCCAACCGGACAGGCTGCACAACCTAATCGACACTGCAGTTACCGGGTCTTTTTGTCAGTAGTTGGGAGTGCGGCCTATTGTCATAGGACAAAACCACAAGTGGTTCGTAATTCATCTTCTGTTCACTGTGCTTTAGTTAGATCACAGAGGTGGAACCTTAGTTTTCAAAAGAAGTGGTTCGTTTATTACTTAAGTTGATGTAGTCAAAAGCCAGAGACAGTTGAAGGATTCCAAATACATTAATTTACTGATATGAGGTATCCGGATGACCAAGTAGCGTGGTGCAGATGATGTGAGGAGGACAAGCAGTGGTCTTATCATGACAAGAAAAACGTCGAACATATAATGCAAAGCATAGCACTATCCAGGCCCGAATAACTGCCAGTTATGTAATGTGACACTACAAGAAGGGTGCAACGGACGCCAAACAGAACTTTGTGGTTTTTGTGCAGGAAAACTGATAAAACAAATTCGTTGAATCCGTGGCACACCTCACATTACCCATTATGGAGTGGAAGTCGTACTTCTTGAATCAGTGGTGGCCAGATGTGATAACGCCAGTGTAAGCTGTCCTGTAGCTCACACAGGGTATATCCACGTTACAATTGAACCACAAGTAAAAGAGCTTAGAAGCTGCAATGTCCGCTGAATGATAGCGTATGGTGAGATTTCAGAATCTTCTAAGTCTCTATTACCGGCTGGGCAACACAATAATACCTAGCCGACGGCCAACACTAATCATTCAGGAGCATTCATTTTGCGTTATCAGATGTGAATTTCTCGGAGATCCACTAAACTAATTCACCACAGGGGTCCTACTCAAATTCCACCGACGAGCTTCAGTCGTCCCCTGTCCCTGATGTTCATCCACAACATTTTAAAAGCTGCTATGGGCTACAACGCAAGTGATATCTCGATATTCAGCATAAATGTGATTACAGTTTGCGGGGCTTCCGCTGAAATTTCCTCGCCCTCTTACTATTGCCAAATTAAACCCACTATTTTTTCGATTGAAAAGCATCCTTTAAACAGTTGGTTTTTATATGCACAATATGCATAAAATCATGGGCACAATTAACACAAACCTTAGAGATCACCGGTAGTGTAGTATTCCACCCTTTGGAGTCTTTTACAGACAGCTTGAAACTTTGGTATACGATCAGGTCGGCGTCAGTATTGTTTAGGGTAGTGCCGTTGTGTTTGACGTCGTTATACATGCTTCTTTATTGACTTCAAGCAAGAAAAACAATCAAACAACCAACAACAAAATAAATGCCAAGATCGCGTGCATTTGGATACTAACATAATGAAATTTCCTTCTTCACTTTAGATCGTTACATAGTTTTTCTGTTTTCTGTTCGTGCTTACTCTTTCGCCATCGTACTTTAGCTTTGATTTATTACACAGCTTGTCATTGATCTCACATGCTGTACAAGCTATATTAACTGTATGTTGGACGAACTATTAAGAGTGATAGTTGCAGTGTAGACTAGTTCCAACAACGCTCACTGGAACAGTAAGTCTGCATTGAATTAAATAGCATATGGATGATGAGGTGGTTGGAGTGAACAAAAGATAGTAGGCCTCTGCCTAATGAACGTATTGCAAGCATACTGTGTCATGCAACACACAAAGTTCATACTTAGAAGTAGTCGCAAATCGCCGGATTCAGATTTATTCTACCGTACTGATCGTGCTTGTCAAATTCTCTGAGTGATGGGCTTGATTTCTTGAACGTACTTTTCAGGCTTTCACCTGCAGACATCAACCGACGGTACTTCCATGACAAACTGTGTTACATTTGTCAAGTTTGTGGCCATTCAGATGCAGAAAATGGGCTGTCTCTCAAGCGGCTGGTACAGATAGCGTTGGTTTCTCAGTCTGACTATCTTGTCTATAAAAACAGGGTTTGAAAGATGGGGTCAGCTGAAAAAATGCGGACTGTGTAAATGCAGTCGAATAATGGAAACTTCGCCATCCTCAGTTCTTGCTAAATGATACTTTCGAATGTTGTAAAGCTACGTGAGTAGTAAGCCAAAACCCGGTTAGTGAGATCGAATGCGCAAACGCTCAAAACGCATAAATGAGAATCCAAACTGCAAAGTACTGGAAGTTTGGCTGTATAAAATATGAAGACTACGGTTTGGTGTGCACAGATAAAATTAAAAATGGGCTCAACGTGTCGCTTAATCACAGTAATCTTGGTGTCATAAATATTGCCTAGTGGCTGTCTCGCTACTTCTCCGACTGTGCGCACGGAAGTAGTTCTGAGCTGCGCATGTTTTCAGTAAGTAGTAGACGCATTCGTACCACAATCAGGCAATAGAACAACTCAAAGGCATTTACTCAAATAAATCAGATAAAGAAAACCGGGTCAACATGTGTGTGGTCACTTGACCACGTGATTCGAGGTTGGGAACATCCGTTTCGGACTAGCCATCCACGGTGACTGAAGCCAGGGGTCGCCTGTGCATAATACGCACTACGAGTGACTTGCTCTGAATCACTTTTTCTTGTTCAACTTATACACCACGCCGAAGGAATAAGATCAGAGGAATTGTGAGTGGAGGCTTCAGTGGCCTGGCCGACGGATGTTGTTTAGTCGTTTATGATACAGACACAAACATGCACAATATCAGTCAGTCAGTCGGCCAGCTGATCAATATCAAGGTCGTGACACAGAGGAACGGTCCATATAAGGCACAAAACTCGTCCTGTGAATCAGTTGCACTAGCTAGCGCACAGCTTAATCCTACGACAGCCTCACAATGGCTTATGCATCTGGCTGTAAATTCTGTCAGAATGAGCAAGCAGCGAGCGAAAGTGAATGATCTTCACGTTAGTTAAATGCACCTCAGTCAATTTTACGGATGCTTCAACAGGGTTGTGTCATAGCAGGCTGGGTAGACGCATGATCCTCCAAGCAAGTGAACCGTTGCTGTTTCTTTGCCGTGCGGATCAGTGATAACAGCTCAAAAACGTAATCAACAACGTAACTGTGGATGTTCTAAACATCTACCGCCCGTTCATGTTATAGATTATCATAAGGAAAAATTGAGAAATCCACCATCCTTATTTGGTGGTGACCGATTTTTATAGTTAGTCGACAAAAACGTTCCTGACTGGGGTTCCTCTGTTTTACACACTGAGTGGATGACTTTATGATGCAGTGATTAAAACGGTTTGATATGCGGCTCACCAACTTTGAGCAGTTCTCAGATCGAAGACACAACCGTGGCCCAATCAGATAGTTGGTACTGGCAGTAAGTGACGCCACTGGGGTGGTTTCAGTGTATAGTTTACCGTACTTGTCTACGTTACACCTCATTGGTTATCCACAAAGTAGTTCATACCTGCACGATTATACTTAAAATTACCCCATTAGTTAGATGACTCCTTCATATTGCCATTAGGAAATCGACGTAATTGCATATCGTTATTCACTCGCGTAACCTGATAGTCACCGGTAAGCAATTTGGAGCCTTCTCCGTTGGAAGATTCAATAGGAATTGCCTATCAGTCCGCTGAACACAATATTGTTGTTAGTCCATTGGACAATAAAAAAGAGCTGGCAAACATGGAGAGGAATACAGTGTGGATTGAACCTGTGATAATGACTAAGTATTTCCAGTTGTTCACAATAATTATTGACGCTCATTCTGAATCGGGCACTCCGCGACCGTTTACGTCCTAGTTTTGACTTCTCAGGCGGAAATGTTCTAAATGGGGAACCGAGCTAACAACTTTTTGCGTTACGAGCCAAGGCTCTTATCCGATTGATCATTAGTTCCAGTTATTTTTTCAAGTCAAGCCACCTGCAGTTTTAATGGAAGTCATTTAAAAATGGCACGCTGACGAGGAGGTACGCATAAGAAATATGCTTGAAGAATTTACCAAGAATGTGTTACTGACTTCAAAACTGTCCTGATTCTCACCGCCGTGAACTGAAATATGAGTCGGTAGCTAAGAATGCGGAACCGCGTCCACCCTGTCGCCATCCAATTTAACTGGCTGACGGCCTAAAAATAAACGAACGTTGGCGCTTGACAGCCTTTTCACGTCCAACCGACTTCTTCCAGAAACAATTACCATAATGTGCAACCTTCGTACTCATGTAAACTTAGCTGCCGAACCGTTTTTATAATAAGTTCGCATTTGAAACAGACGCCATTGTGAAAAATATAACATTCTGCTGGACCGGAAATAGAGGCAGTAACAGAATGTCCAGAAGCAGCATTGTTTTACAAGCCGAGATACGAAAACACACAAAACACTTAGAAATTTCCTATTTGGACTCATTTGCCCATTCACTCCATTGTTTCATGTAGAATTTATCATATTTAATGGTTGTAACTCCACAGCAAGTTAAAGTCAGAGATATCGTAAAACATTTCAGATGGTGTTCTAACTGACAGAAACATCTGAATAACAAACATGTTTTGTTGATTCAAATACAACATATTTATATATGTTGGTCACTTGCACAAGGCGTTACGTTAATGAATCGAATGGATTTTCAGCAGCATCAAAACACTGGCTGTCAAAGCAGTGGTCATGATTACGTGTTCCGTTCACAACAGACTTAAACACATAGCGGTGAATGCTTCAACGAAGTGCTGAAAAGTTTTGAGTTTACGATAAGGGAAATGGCGGCAGATTATGTGATTATCGGGAAGCAATCTATGACCTGGATAGATCGTGCACCACGAACTTTAAGGATCGGATAAAAATGGACTCGTAGGATAAACCAAAGGAGGAAACAATGTAGCGAACAAGCTCGTTTTCGGTTATTCATCATCAGTCCATATGTATATAGTATTCATATGGAACAATGCTGTTAAGGAGAAACGAAAAACAAGTAACCGGCTCATTTAAGGTCATTGACACGCACGGAAACCAAGTTTTGATGCAAAGGTGCTAAATTGGATGTACTGTTCTTTCCAGGTCTTCCACCTGTAGACCTTGCACCGGGCTGATCCATCAGCTGTTTTCATCCTATTTCACAAGAACACAAATTTCACACTAGAAGTTGAATATAACGGTGAACTAACCTTCCTGGACGCACTCATCTGAGGCCGTACTGATGGATCCGTTCAAAACAAGGTCTACAAGAGGAAGATCTGCAGTGGGCTGTATATCCATTTCAGCAAGTTCGTCCGTCTGATGCAAAAAAGAAATCTCATAAACTGCTTGACTGGTAGAATCGTGAGAATACGTAGATTGGATACGATTACCGAAGAACTGTCGGTTCTACGCACAATATTCTTGCAAAATAGCTGCTCGAAACGACTCGCATTCAAGGCTATGCAAATTTGCGAAAACGAAGGACGAGTTGCCTGTAATGGAGAAAAAAGCAGTGTATATTTCGCCAAAACAATCACCAAGAAACTGGACAGTGTTGCCAACAAAACATTCTATGCTGTCAGATTGCGGGTCTGCTTCCACTGTGCTCCAGATTTATTTCTGCGGCTATGGGATAGAGTGTCCGTTTCTGCGGTTTCCTTACATTAACACTCATTTAGTTGTTCCTGTGGAACTAGTTAAGTGAGTCGCACCATCAGACGCTCATTCTAACGTATTCTTGAGCGTCATCCATCTGGGATCAACATCTGAGTCACCAAGACAATTAAAACGGCAATTGTAGCACATCTTAGCAATTCGCCCCGCACCAAACCCGGACTCATCTTTCCGTCCGATTTACGGAATCAAGGGCGGTCAGTCAACAGCCGGGAGATGCCGAAGTTTGGCCGTAGCTTAAGCGGTCGGAATTTGACTAAATGACCTACCTTTATGTGCACAGAAACGTTTTATCCAAGTTTTGCTGTTGTCCTCGCCCATCATCCACACCATGGTCGATAAAACTGGTACGGTACCAGTCACATCAAAGTTGTGACGTAATTACGTCAAAACCTCGTCTCCAATCGCATCAATGACGTGTATGACAATTGAACTGGTTGTTTTTTCGTTATGTCCCAACAACAGTGTTTCGTGTAAATTTATATTTGGCCTGATTATGAATAACCAAAAAGGAGCTTGTTCGTTACACGTTTATTTCTGCTGACTACTCCGGGGATTTTTAATCACCTGAAAGGTACCAATTAACCGAATGGTTGGATTCCATCAAGTGACGAGTTATCAAAGCACACTTCGGAGCGAGAGTTTTACAAGCCATGACTCAGGAATACCGGGTGATACTCGCGAATGCGTTCAAATGTTCACCGTTTCAGCCTATTTAGCTCGCTCCACGAAACAAAGGAATTGGTACACACAATAAGAGATATCTTGCCGTATAAACAGTCGGTAAATTTCCAAAGTGCAAGTGCACAACAACTGTGAAATTAAACCGGACGTGGTGTATGGTTGCGATTCAGTTCGGGAGAAGTGCTACGTTATCACTCGTTAATATTTTCAGAGCCAGTAACACCCCGATATGTTTCCGAACTATTGACAAACCTCTAGTCAGCAGGGTGCGGTTCGTCTGGTTTTGTGATATTCAACATATACACACGAAATAATTCATCCTGATAGCTGTTTGTAAACAGCACGCCATGAGTTATCTTATTTTGTGAAATGTCACTTGAACACAGTTTTGATGCTTTGTCGGCCTAACCATGATGGTGCAAAACTGTTCGAATTCTTATTGCCGGGTCTAGATTAACATGTGGTGCACTTTTCTCGTATTGCCCCAATCAAGCAGTGGAACAGGAAGATTGGTAGAAGTGCGATATTTGCTCCCCATGTTTTCATCAATGAGTGCAAAGTTTTTGAGTCAAGTTCGAAGGTTTTCAACCTACACTAACAAAATTCTTCATTCTGTATCAGTAACGAAGAGACTAATTGGTTTATATCCACTTGGATATTATGCTGTATCTGGGCGAATCTACCTCGCCGCCAAATCCTGGGAGACAACTGCATGCAAACCTGCAACAAACGTCACACTAATTTTATCCGTTTGTGCCAAGGTTTGACTTTTTAAAGTGGTTCCGTTCACTGTTTTCGAAAGTGGGTGTGAAAAATAACCAGAAAATGGACAGGGAGGGACACGTCAAAGTTGGATCTTTAGTTTCCTCTCAGTGGCATTCAGCGTGATGTTTCCAAACTGATTTAGGTGTATTTTACCAAAAGGTATATTGAACCTTTGAAATGATCATAACTTTATATCGGACTACAGCGAGCAACATATCTAGCTATCACTGGTATGAGCTGGGAAATCCTGTAATGCAAGTTCACTGAAGCCAACAAAGTGCTGTAGATGAGAAGGTCGTCAGGCGGCGAGGTCATGTTTATGAAGCTTTGGGGGGATATAACCTGAATAGTTGATTTGTTGATCACATGTCAAAGGAGGTTGGCTAAAAGAAATATAAGACCTCACAGGCACAAATAGGTGAACAATGAAATCCTTCATGTACCACGGCAGTTTCAGGCAGACGACCATATTTTTCTGTTGGTACAGGGGTGGTTGCAACTTGGGAATAGCAACAGCCCCACCGATCTGAAACAGTCATCAGGGGTTAGCTATGCAGATAGTTTTGGAAGCACACCAATGGTGACCTTGTTGCAGGAGGTCAAAAAGTGGTATGCGATCGAAAATGACTGACTGTTTCAATTGCACCGGTTGCGCAACACCAGTTACAATGACCTTTTTCATCTCACGATCAACCCAAATCGGAGCACACTCGGCTAACCGACCGAGTGACTGCTGTTCTGTTTTTTCACGTGCGCTGTGTGGCACCTAGGTTAAAAAGGGTAAAATGCATCGAGGTTTGACGCGCGGAACTACGGACACTTTCACCGGTTGGTTTGGTATTCAGTTGGTTGAATGTAGCGTGTTCACGTAGGCCGGACAGAATGTTTTACCGACTGCTGCTTGAAGTCGTCGATTGAGTTGTTCTGTTACATCAACACCTCTGTAGGACAATTGTGACGTGACACTCGCCCTGGTTGCTGGAAGTTTGCCAGAGTCTTCAGCTCTCATCACAACTGAGTCAAATGAATTAGTTCTCGTCTAACTTTCTAATCGACTCGGTGATTAACCGCAGGTATAATCCCACACGCTTCAGCCCGTATTTAATGAAAGCAAAATCACCGTAACAAGCAACGGACGAAATGCTGCCATCGAGCTGCATAGATCACAAATGATGAAATGTGGGTGACATCAAATGAAAATTATCTTAATTTTTCACACAGCGTGCTATAAAACTCAATCTGACTTGCAATTCTTTCACTTTTTATGAAGGTAAGTATTTTTATGCAATCGCACTTTCTCACGGATCGACCTTATTAAAACCCCGTTTCCCAGAAGGCTGAACGTCTCCTTGCCTCAAAATACTACTGTATACGGTCAGTCTCGCTCATAATATATAAATCTACCGATAGCCATTCTTGTCTCAATTTTTGGGTTTCTCAAATCGGTTTCTTGTGTCGTTATTTGTTCTTATTACCACAGATTTGTAAAATGGCTGCAGTAACTCATTTTCGTGCAGGCTTGGTTCGCCGCCAACACTCACTATCATCTGCTAACAGCTCAAATCTTGTTAACATGAAAGCACTGAAGCAGGCATGATAAGAATTTAAGGTGAAATTAGACCATAATATTTGCAGCTTTCAGATCGCTTCAGTAGTTGATACTGCGATAAAAGAATTGAAACGAAGTTTTTCAAGATTGGTCAGTTGAAGCATTGAAGCAAAACCCGCAGATTTTTAATGTGGCTGTCAACGCAGACAAGTATCATTATTTGCTCGTGAAAACAATTTTGAACTCAATGAAAGATTTTGCTTGCTGTCTTGTACTGGGTCTAAAATTTCGTTTGAGATTGGAGCATTGTAACATTACTACCCAAGCCATGCTCGCCAGACAAAATGGTGTCTGAAAATTCAACGTACTACGCGTATAATGTTCGCAGCAGTGTTCTGTTCAAGACCAACAGTAGGATGTGGTCACTTAGGTTGTGAACAATATATTTAGTGGATTGTCCTAATTATTCTGGTTCCTACATAAATGCACATGAATCGTGAACAGGGATAATGAATGTTTCAAGCTCCGCGGTCTGGCCGATGATAATTCAGTTCTTTAATCTTCATCCATATGTTTTAGTTAACTCAGAATTCAGAGGTTCAGAGACAACTTTTTGGCAAATCTAAAAATATTTCAAGTGTTTCAGAAAACAATCATAACATGGTGTAAGTGTATGGTGTATCATGCCAGATGTCATGACCGTAAATATGTTACGCAAACTAGTATCCTTGCTCTCAGTCGCATACAAAGTTGAGGTCGATTGCCAAAAAGAAATCTTAAATCTGTAGGTTACTATATGGTAAATCGTCCAGTCGAACAAGTACGTAAGGTATGGAAGGTAAGTTCAACTGCAATAATCACACTGACCAATTCTCAAACGTGATAAACCAGTCATCTTCTATCAAATTTCCCGGCTACCAGGACCAGGTCAAACGAAAAGCACAAGAACTGTGAACAGAACAGTCACACAAAGCCCCGTACAACCAGCCAGCACGAAACGAAGTTATTTCAGGTTTTGTACTTATACTTAGTGGATACGGAATTGGATAATTCATCACAAAAACCTACATGCATTACGCAGTCATTAACTTGCCAATTAGGAGTGATAGACTAGCTGGGCAATGAGATCTCACGTTGTTATATCGCTTGACGAACACCAAAAACTATAAGGATGAGTAAGCTAGTGACTGCGAATTCGACCTCCCAGGCATCAAAGCTCAACGGTCACCCTGTGGGTGCTGGCCATTAGACCAAACCATCCAAACCACAACCTAAGTTTATGCACTTTTCGTTTTTCGTTTTTCGTTTTCTATTATCACGCTCCCTCAGGTCTTGACCTTGGCAGTCTGCCAATTAGTTCCATTTTACTCAATTTTACCACACATTGACCTGAGTGAACGATTGCCAATGATAAAAATTCCGCAGCCTTATCTTTGAACAAACTGTGGGAAAGTTTAGTCTTTAACCGACCTAGATTGTCAGCACTAGTTGAAAGGCGATATGAATAGTTACACGAAAAAACGAACGCATATAAACTGACTTCATCATAAGACTGTTTGTAATTGCTTCGACTGGCTTTCAACTTTTCCAGAATCATCAGATTTTATAAAATTATTCATAACCCCTGAGTACGCTAGCATGATGAGCTACCTTGGCTTTGTAAGTGAGAGTGATGATTTGTCCACATATGCCTCCGCGAAAGCTGACGTTATCACAAAGGGATCTTTTGGCAATGATACACAACTATCTGGCTGATAATTAACTGAAACGCTGTGCTTGGGTTCCAGCTTTTTGTGACTTCAAAAAATACACGCTTCGTAACCAAACCAGGTCAGAAATTGCACAAATAAAACTGGAAAAGATGACAACGCATGCGTAACACTGCCGGCTGGAAAATAAACCGGGCTGCCTTCAAAGCGTTAGATACACACCGAAGATAGAAAATCAGATTATTTGGAATTGCGTTGTGTACACCAGCGTTTTTGTAAGGCGATCTGGGTAGCGCACGAACAAACTCTGCACTGGACATTACGGCCGCTCCAATTTTTTATCTGGCGACAGTGCACAAACTCGAAACGTCAAATGTACTGACGACCGCGCACATTCGTGCATCTGCTCAAATCTATTTTTAGCTATTCAGTAATACTGGAACTTAAGATACTTGTGTTCCAAAAGCTTCTTCACGAGAAGAAGTACGAACTGCCAAAAAGTGACTGGACCTTGATATTTTTGAAGCAAATTAGGTGTTGTGATGATCGTAGTGGCATAATCATCTATGACAGTCAGATTAATATGTAGGGGTCTGACTAACCACGGTTCTCCGATCTTTCAGTGTGGAGGTTAGAAGAAGGGTGGCAACATTTTACAGAAAAGTACCAATCCTAGTATTTTGTCATCCATCATCTATTTCGGGGTCCAGGCTTTCGAACCAAATGGCTTGGATGGTTCTGATTTCTGAGTCATGGCTTCCCAGCAATGCCCCAGCCTGCATAAAACCACGTCCAGTGACAACGGCAGCAATACCACACTACATTGGCTGTCTTGTGGGTTAACCTGGGTCACCCTAACTGCCGCATACAGCAGGGTGGACAAGCGAAAGCTTATTACCAATGCTCCTTCTTAACTTCACCATCCAAATCAGTCCTATGGCCAATCCCGGTAAGTTTTTCCAATAATTACCCCATATATCCCACAACGGATATTGTTCATCAAAATAACACTGCTCAAGAAAGCCTTGTATTTCACTGGCCAGCCTCAGGCCGCCCTCACCTCTATCTTAGGCCTAGAACGTTCGCGCTCTCAAACTGAGAACCCAAAACATTACTGTCGCACAGAAGTTAGAATTGATGAACACTGAATTCTACTGAAGTTCAAAGAGTAGTATCGAGGACAGTAGTCAAAATATCAAACTGAAGGCACTCATTCGATGTAGGTTGTACACTCCAGGTGATTCCATGCCTACAGCCGACCATCAGGCTGAGATTCTCAGTATACCGGTAGCAAATGCATTGAGCTGGATTTCCGTTAGCAGTATACTTTGTTATCCGATTCGAGTATACATTTATGGCCAGTTTAGTAAGCTAGATCCTTAGGGAAATTTTCATTGTTTGCAGTCGATCCGAAAGGACGCAATAATGTCATTGGTAGGTATGCCTTTTATTTAGATTTTATTGCTCTCCTTAGGTCAACACGTGGCCCTGATGAAACGATTTGGTTGAAGATATTGACGCCTGGACATGCCTATTAGGCCAATCGAAGCCTTCTTTATATATTAAGTTTGGGTTGTTACCACATGGTTTGGATTACGTTGGGCGGGTGTTGCAACTGTGAGCACAGTACCAGCTAATTTTAGCAAGTCCTGGTTTTAGACATTTGTTGAGCCAGTGTTGTACTTGGAACTCTCAGTCCCCAACCACACCTGACCTCAGATAGGCCATAGAGCTCTTAGTTGTAGGTGGTGTGGCATCGTCATTAATTACCGCTCTTATTGGAGCAGATAATTGGATTAAAATAAGGTAGTGGTGTGTTGCCGTTTTGTTTCTTCTTCTACTGGGTAACGACCTTGATGTCTCACTTGCCTAGAATGCAAGTTTAACAAATCTAACCGCGAAGATACCAACAACTGTTAGAAAATAGCAATTCGCGATGCATAGCATAAGGTGGCTTGTGTGTTAACCGAAGAATGAATTCCAGAGACCCAATGGTTATTGGACTCCTGATAGCACATTTCTTCCGGCAGTTCATAAAACAAGCTTAGGGGAGATATCCGTAAAAATCTTACGCGTAGCCTGATCGCTGGTCGTAAACCCTCGTTAGTGGAAGCGGCTAGTGAAATAGAAATCGCTTTTGCTCCGGAAAACACCTACAGTTTCTTCAAGTTTATCCGTGTCACTGAAACAGAGCATCTGTCCGTCAATGAATTCGTCAGCGCAGCAGATGGCACGCTCATCCAGTATAAACCTGTAACCTCCACACGCTGAGCTGAAAGTTACAAACATTTATTGTGATATCTTTTCAAGCTGATTAAAGACCACTCAACCGCAGTATGGCTGCTGGTAGTGCATTGGTGAAGAACATGACTTATTTTTTCCGACTTGTGTGAAAGACGGAAAACATTTATAACCTTCGGAGTTACTCGATAATCTTTCCCGTTTATATTAAAGGAGTAGAGCGGTTCATGCGAAAAGGGCTGCTGCTCGACCCCAACCATAAACAGGGTTCAGGTATTCAATATATTTCGTCGACTCAATGCTGTTCTGGAGGCAGACGTTGGGGAAGACCAGAGAGGCTTTTGTTCTGAACTATGATGTGCTGGTGAAATTGTCACTCATTGCCAAATTCTACAACGGCGTCATACGTACTGCGTTCACATTTGATAATGTGCGGTCAGTGGCGCAGTGGTCAACACGGTTGCTTCATGAACGCGTGGCCGGAGTTCAAATCTCAGCCGTGGCAAGGATATGCACTACTAATGAGCTCTAATGAAAACGAACCTCGAGTCTTGTGCTTCTATTCGGAGGAGGGTGACTGGAAAGTCTATCTGAATGCGAAGGCTGCGATCAAATGTGAATGATGTTCAGCTTGAAGATCAAATATACCCCCGACTACCAAGCAGTGATAAATGTCACGTTTTCTGTTCATCTGTACCCTTCCATGAGCCGCGAAGCAACAATAATTTAGACTCTTGAATATCAAGTGGTTCGATCGTGTGTATAAAAAACTGCAAGTCATATATGCACTTGTGAAATGTTACTGGAATAATCTTGTTGTTTGACAAAATGAGTGGTGTGACAATGGAACCCGTTCTCATAATTTTTACTCTTCCCTCTTCCTAACATCGATCTAAACTAGACAGTGTCAATTTTGACACAGAACGACAAGCAAAACTGCAGAGATTTTCTGTTCGATATGACTGGTTTTGATTTGACTAAAACCATTTAGTTCTATAGTTACCTACAAACTGAGTATTTCTAAGCACAACTTTAAAATATCGAAACAAAAATCTCGTTCTGTCGTCCAGCTGGGTCAGAAAACTTCTCAGCATGAGGTGGGGTACACCCAAGACTTATTTATATTTCGTGAAATGAAGTCATGAGAATGGAACCATCGCCCGTCCTACTTGCGCCTTTCTTGTTAATTCAATTTTCATTTCAACTCTGCTTGACATATATATATGTATATTCATACGGCAAATCTAATTAAGACCAATTTGGACATAAGAAAATACCGAAGGCACGATTAGTATGTGTTCAACAACGAAACCTCTGCAGGATGAGTTATTTGCACTGTTACACTGAGAAGCGCACTGAGCGGACGATGGATTAGATTCTCTGGCGTGCACGGTGCTAGTGAATCCCACCTAAGTCGAAACGGTTGTCAACCTCTTCTCCTGTGGTCACTGGGACCAACTGTTCGCATTTAACATTCTCTTGTTGTTAGACCACCAAGGTTCGTTTGTATGTCATGCTGAGAATTAGTTATTAACATTGCAATGTTTAAGGCGAATACATCCAACTTGATATGAAAATTACAGCCATAAATACATTCCAACACGGCTTATGCTTCTGTAACGTGAATTCTCAAGAGGCTGTTATTGGTCCACGTTAACACACACCGCTCTGTTTCGCGTCTCAGTTTCCTTCCTACTTCAAGCCGTCTGATAAAGTGCGTCATACATCATATGAGTTTTGTGTAGGCTCACCCAAATCGCAACAAGGTATAAAAAATAAACGCGAATGTTCTTCATGTTGATTGCGAAACGGTGCTTTTGGTTCGCCGAGGAAAGTCCAGGGCTCGTAATCTGTTCACATTGCGTATATCTAACTAAAGCAGTACAGATGCGAGAAGTCATGATGACGTGACTACACAACGACTACAAATGTGACGGTAGTCTTGGAGTAGTAAGACAACGGCGAATTAAGTGGACAAATAGCGGGCGCAAATTAGGGTAGGTCAGTTATGTACATAGATAAATATATCTCCACCCTGCATCCTATCAATAGATGAAGTTTATCACCTAGCCATCCGCTCGCTGTTGTTTTCAAAAACGTTGTTCGTGGTGATATGTCACTCATCTTCTTTCCCTTTGTCAGTGTTGAGGTTTAACACCGTTCCTCAGTCCGATTTTATCTATGTTTCTGACCCTATACATAGTGAACTATCACATTGTACCATACCGAAGGTTTTCAGTCTTATTAGTCTTTTTGTGTTCAAGGGAGTAGTTTCAAATTCAGTTATTGAAAACCGGCTAACCACAAGGCTAATATTGTTTCGCTTCATCCGTATTCAATTTAGCTGGGCTATTTTACAACAGGTGGTGGATTCATTTCCATAGCAGCCTACAATCTATTGACCGGCAAGAATACACAGGTTTCCACTTGCACACGTTTATACACAGGCGTATTTCGGCTGCGCTCATTGTAACGGGTTAGTCAAGAAGCGAATACTACAAACGTGTTTATGACGCTTGGTGTGACCGATGGTGACAATGACATGGAAAATGTCTCTGACGCACTGTCAAATGCTACCCGCTTGATGCTCGTTGCCTGGTGGTATGTAGCTCGTGTACATAGACCCGTCCCAGTGTGCAGTCGTGGTCAACTATTTTGAAATAATAATGTACGATTAGATTAGTGCAGGCATGCAGGATATGCCCATCAAGCCAGTCTGATTGCCAGTTGAAAATGATGTTGTTAATCGATTATCCATATTCTATTTCCTAATTTGAGAAATGAATTCGGAGGAGCTCCTTTGGCTGTATGTGTATGGCGCGCAATTCACAGAATGTTGGTTTTGTGTTCCTAAACTTGCTAGAGTTCGCCTTACTTAGCTATCAAATCCAAAGTAATCCGACAACCAGTAACGACCATTGAAGAAAAGGACTTTTTAAAGACGTCTACAGCTTGATTGGTCACTTACGATGGAGTATTGACTGTAAAGCAAAAACCGGTTGGTAAACTGAGTCCTGTAAGTAAATCCGGAAACTTGTAGCGGAATACTTTGTTAGGGTTGTGAACGCCTGGATTAATATGCTGGGCTGACAACGAAATAGGTGATGACTGACAGAACTCGAAATTTCCGTCTTCACTTAAACAAACTGGAAGCCTAGGTCGTGAAAAACAGTGCGGTTGATCCGGCCAAGTGGTCCGAAATCAAATCAAGTAACCAGCGCAAACAGTTACCTTGTTCCACCCAGAAAACGCTAGTAACAGATAATATTGTGTTATACATGTATGATGTGCGTTGGGCCGCAAATACTCAGGAATAATGAAATTGAAGGTTAAGCAGTGAATATAGTGATTAAGGCTAATGAACCACTAGCGGGGGTGACGGAATAAAAATCAAACAGGTAAAAAAACAATGAAGTTTGCCTTCAAGGGGTTCTGCAAATTTCTGTTCATTCTGGTCAGATCGATTCTTCTTATCTGGGAGGGAGGCGCTTCAGGCTGGAAAAAACAGGGTTCCTTGTCAGTTTGTGAGATGACTCAAATATTCTAGGAACTCTCGTCAGAGGATGTCTGCGGACTAGCCTATCATAAACCGGTGATTCCACGATTATGTTCATTCGGAATGACAGTGTGATTTACATGGTCGACAAGTTTGCCAAGGCTGTTGGTATTCTTCAAGTCCTATAAACCTAAAACATAGGAATATAATATCATCGTAACTTTTCCATCGGTGTATTGTTGGCCTTAAATCAATTTCTAAAAATTAGCTCGGTCAGCTGGTCTTAACAGCGATTTCGTGCTTAGTCGTCTGATACTGCGTGAGGCTCAAACGATTATTCTAACGCTTTGGTACAGAACTGTCAGGCTAAGGCGCACGCTGAAGTTATCGGGTAATACACAAAAACAGTGTTAAATTACACCCTGGGGAAAAACATATTTGTTGAACCAAAGGTTTTATTTTAGTGAAGGAATTAATTTTGAAATGTAGCGTTTTGTACCGTTCTTGGAAAACGGATACAAATGGTAGTGGTTAGTATTGACTACATGGGGTGAAGTAAAACCTCAGCCTACATTAGTGGCTCGCATTGGCAACCACTAATAAGGGAAAGCTCTGGGACCAAGGCAGCAAAGCTTGAGAATATGAAAATTTCAGAAATAACCGTTCCGATTACAGTTTCTGTGTCAAATTTTGTTCCACTATTCTAGAAGTTGTTTTAATCTTCATATGTAGTCCACAGAGGTTACTTGACATTTTCGAAACAAACCACGGGGATGTGTACCTGATAAAAACAACACATGCCGTACTGAATGAACTGGATACTCACCTCTCATTGATTCATTTGATTACGTAAACCTTCTCAAAGTGCAGTTAATCACCAGCTGCTTTGCAGTGGTTTTGTGCTCTTGTGTTGCCACAGTTTAAGCTGTTTCGCACAAAAATGGGAATGGGCAAAATGGGACATTTTTACGTCACCTGGGATTCAAAGTTATAAAATATACAGTGTTATACTCGAAAAAGTTCAAAAACATGTGGCCGGCCCGTGGACCATCCGAAAAGTCAGTGTTGAATTAGTCCTGATGGACTGACGAGACGCCAGAATAAAACTGTACCTTAGTTCATGGGCGGTTGTTATTATATCGTTGTGGATAGGTAAGTAGGCATGCCGTTTTGCTCCCCCAAATGAAAAGAGTTAGACAACTTGCTAGTCTAGTAAGAAAAGATAAATAGTCGGAAAGCAAACGTCTGAAATGAGTAAAACAAGTAATTTAGGAGTCCGAACAGACTGTTTTATGAAATGTTTCAAATTTTCCTAGATCGCTTGTTTATTTCATCAGAGCAGGAAAAAGACATTTATTCCGATATAGTGACATTCTGTTTACACTCTTCGGTGGCAATTGCGAAGCATGCCAGTTAAATAGATCATATAGATAAAGAGAGACAGGGACTGGAAGCGCCTGCAAACAGAAGTTTTATGTAAACAAGACCATGGCAAACCGTTAGAAGATCCCAACCACTTTTATGCACATGACGTCGAGTGAGAAGTTCGGATAAGTATTGCTTCACGTAAAATCAGCACGATTTGGTTTCGATTGCGCAACTTTACCTAAAACGAGTTTACTGAGGCAACTTGATGACCTGTTGTCACGAGGTGTGTAGCAGTCGACGACGTTGAATTTCAAATAGTCAGTTCACAAAGTCAGAGCTGGAGAGTCATCAGCTGTTTGCTTAGTTTAGGTGAGGAAAGGTGTCAAAAACTAGCCCAAAAAGAATCACCGCACTCAAATGTATATCCTGTTGATAACTTGCATTACTTTGTAGATAAAACCATTATTAATATACCCAGACGTAATACGAGCTCTCACCAATGTCTGTTAGTATACATCGATACTTCAATCGTGTTACCCTCATTTCTGGGCATTACAGGCCATCCCTGAGAACCCGTCATAAATCTGAAGTTCAACAGGAGAGGGCAAGGATGTATGTTGCAACATGTTTACTCCCCGTTTATCAACACCAGTTGTCAATGGAAAACATGAGGGTTATATATGATTGATGAATAAACACCAGGGAACGGACAAGCATACACTCACGACAAATATTTTCATCACCTCTACAGAAACCCGATGGGTCACTTCGAGCACTTTTGCACACACGATGCAGGCTGGTGAGCACTAATCAATATGTTTCTTCTTTCAGGTTCTGACGGCGTAACAACGCTTTGAATGAGCTAAGTTGGTCAGCCTGGTGGCCCGTTTTCATGAGATGTAGTAGGGTTTCAAGCGGTGAATTCATTGGTTTGAATTTGTTGTTATCGGTTGTTTTAACCATTTCGAGACATGTTTGCTACCAATGAGAATTTTCCATCTCTATTGTTTAATTAAGCCGTGCTGCAATTGCAAGTAAACTGGCGGACACCGTGAGAGCCAGATCATCCAGATAAGGTATCTTCGCGATCATGCAGGAATTGTGGTTTGAACAAAGCGTAACTGAGACAAACTACCGATAGTGTATCGCAATTTATCTTCCTTCTGCTTTAAAGTCATTAGAATGAATTCACTGTTTCATTGGCACTCAATGACACTAAGGCAAAAGTTAATTGTTTGGCTTGCTACCTACAGATTCGGTTACCAGTCATCCGGTGTAACATAAAATGAACAGCAATTCTGAATATGTGGTCCGTTTTGGACGATGGATTGTGATAGTTTGTTCTCAGCAAATATATAGGTTGTGCCAAAATAAGCTTAATTATAATCTAATGTTGTAACTCAGGTCAGTTGCAAAATTGCTGACTTCCTTTGGAGATGGGTCAATGGGCGCATATTGATCTACCATGACAGTTATAGTACTTTCACCCGTGCAGGGGAAGAGAAGCCTGTACAAACTTCCTTAGTAGACAAACCCAGCTACTGTCCACGCGCCGGCTGTTAGCTTATTTCTTGTCAGATAAAGATTCTCAGTGACCTATGTGAAGTGTTCGGCCCCCACCTACCCGACACAAACATCTGCTTTCACTCATTTAAACAACTCTGGTGACCAAACCGGGAAATCTCTGCTTTCAGACAGTGAAGACTGAAAATGGACACAGAAATTTTTATCCGCTGGACTAGCAGTAAGCAGTAGAACGACGATCTCATCCGAACCTACGTTTGTATTACGAAGTCATTCAAGATGCAGACCAGAATGGTTCCCTTGCTAACAGGGTTGCCGGTATCCGTAGCCGAATTGAGAGCAGTTATGAGATTTTAACAAAATCGTTCCATTTAGCACGATCTTCGCAGTCCAACCAGCAGGCTCTTTTGCCGCGTGTACGAATGCGGCGGTTTCCACCCGTGCGTCATGTGCACTTCTTGGCTGTGTGGCTGCCATTTGGCTGCCATTTCTCTTCCTTTGTACCGATTTCGTTGGGCGATGTCTCATCCAGTCGCCCATGTTACCCCGCAATCCACTTGCTTTGAGTTTTCACCATCTTACTACTGCGTCGAGATCATCCATCGGCTGTTGGAATAATCCCGCCTCCGATTTGGCCATCTACCTAAACAAGGCATTTTGAGTTACTTTGTTCAAAAATTCCCGCCCATTCATACATCTAAATTTAGGGGTAGGTATCCGCCTCAACATATGTAAACAAGCTGACACGCATTAGTTTAAAACATTGGTTCCTATCGATAAATTTGAAAAAAAGCCAATAGTAGCGTGTAAGATGTCTTGTGCATTGACATTTCGTTCGCATCTCATCAGTTACTTTTGCGAAATTAACATACACTTTATATGGTGGGAAGCAGCTAAGCAAAATCAACCTAGTCGTATCTGAAGTAGTCAGTCAGGTGACCATAGCGGAAGCAGCAAGATGCAACTCAAACGTACTCATTAGTAGGAAACATCGATTTGATGCATTACAACAAATTTGTTATCGGTCAAGAGGTTACCGGGAGTCCGAAAAGAGATAGATGGTTAAAAATACCCATACCCACTGGATGGAGAAGGTCAGCTGTGGCTACAAAATCTATAGAAAACAAACAACAGCTAAAATATTGTACATCGATATACACTGATTGAAAGACAACGCAAGTATGGATTGCAAAAAATAGGGGGTGGTCCAACAATTGTGAAATTTTGTGAAGAAACACATGGGACTAAAAATTCGGGTTGGAAGAAATATGAAAGTAAAATGAAGACAGAGAGTACTAGTTGCATTCTTACTAACATAATGAAAAGCTAGCCACCAACTGTTTCTGAGTGCATAAAGTGGGGTTCAGCCGATGTATTGCGACAGCTCCGGAATATTGAGAGTCTGCTTTAGTTTGGATCTAAAGAACACTCTGAAGACGGCCCTTGGGTCCACTGAATGCCCAGTCTGTAGAAGATGTTTTTGTAATGGCGCTGACGGCACAACCGACCTCCGACTTTAGAAGCCATTTCGGTATGTGTTCGTTATTACATGTGCCGAGGTGCCTCCTAGTTTTGCCGACGTATCTGCTTCCACAGACACAATCAAACGTGTACACAACGTTGGATTGGGCGAGAATGGGTACCACGTCTTTTTTGGGTGTAGTTGGAACATGGGTAGTTTCATCCACGTAGACCAGTCGAGCGGCGTTGTATGTGCGCTTGAGTGCTGCATCTAAACGGCGTTTCATCAGGGAGGAAATATTATCACCTTCAAAAGGAAGAGTTAGATAGGCAGGCTTGCGAGGAACAGTAATAGATGTAACCCACGTTGGCTGTGGAGTGGAGTACTTTTGAATGAACCTTTTGAGGTAGCCACTTCCTATCAGAGTCTCCTGTAGTAACAACAGTTCATTTTCTAACTCATCCTTCGTCACAATACGTTGAACTGTGTGAAACAAAGTCCTAACGAGGCCACGTTTTTGAGTAATTGGTGCGAAGCTCTTAAAGTGGAGATACTGTCCTGTCCCCGTGGACTTGCGATAGACACCTCTGGAAAGTGACCCATCCTCGCGTCTTTTCAACAAAACGTCTAGAAATATTCTCTCATTCTGCTCAAATTCAAGGGTACAAGTTAGTTTGGTATGCGAACTATTTAACAGTGGCCAGTGGCCGTCGAATACAGCGAAAAGTTTCGTCCGCATATCGTTTATAAAACAACGTGTTTCGAATTTCAGCGGACACTGAGTGTTCTAAGTGACCCATGAATATGTCAGCTAACACGGGTCTTAATGGACCACCCAGTGCGACTCCATGTACTTGTCTGTAGAAGGTGCCGTTGAACAAAAAGTGGGTATTGGATGCACACATTTCCAGCAGCTTCGAGAACTCATTGATGGGAATGCCAAGTGTCAAGTTATGTTCACTAGCGTAATTACAAAAATTTTGCTTTGTAAAGCGGAACATTTGTGAATAGTGATCGATCATCAAAAGAAGTCATCACGTGGTGTTTGACGTTGATGTTGGAGATCACTTCCACACACATTAGGTTGAAATATGTGAAGAACACAATGCCTTTAGCCAAGATTGCAAACGGACTCGATTATGAGGCCGCACAAATGAAAGCATGTAACGGATCGGAAACTTAGAGGAGGCTAGATACAGATAAGGGTGTTCAAAAAAATTGAACTAAAGTCAAATATATCAAAGCACGCCCGAAACTGCATCCCAGAATTACTGCTGAAATTCCCATAACAATACAGGATGAGAAGAAGATACCTGTTTTTTGTTCTTATTAATCTCGCACCTGTCAAAAGAGTGAGCGGCAATCCCTATGAAAATTTTGCTTTCCGAGGCTTCTGTAATCAAGGTCTGCGATGATTGCCATTTGCACCAACTTAGCGGCGTGTTTCAAAGATTCATAGATGGCTGGCGTGTTGTTCTTAGTTTATTCTAGTTTACATGATCACACGGTCTCCACATTCTGATTGTGTTAGTGTTCCGTTCACAAACATATTACGCTACATTTATAGAAACACAGTTCGTTCTCTTTGTTGTTAGTAATTCTTTTTTGTGAAGTAAATTTTACTGGTCGGCAACCGTCTGGCACATGCGTATTTTAGCACTCCGCCGGTAGACCAGTTTCGCTATTAACGAGACGCCGTTCCCTCCAGTGATCCTTCCTACCAGAGGTCGCTTCGAGAACTATGGCTGCTTTACGTGGTAACTGTAAGATCTGTAAGTCGCATTTTTCAATAGTTCACTGGTGTACTTTACCCGTCTACTTGACCGTCCCACCTAGTCATTTTATAGTCGTCACCAGTATTTCTAAGATTAGGTTATTTCTCATTTCTTCAAACTAAATAGACAAACAAAGTGTAGTATGCTGAAGCAAATTACAGTGCGTTCGCACAAACAAAACGACTGTTGAAGATTACACTTTATCCAGTAGTGGTCTGGAGTTAAATGCAAATAAGATCGATTATATGCGATCAGATAAAATTAGATAAAATTTGTTAAAATTAATTAGCTTCGGGCTGATATTGCACAATAATAACCCGTATGCCAAGTTCATCCAATAAAAATTTTACTAGCAAAAGCGTTAAGCATTAAAGTGGTTAACCATTAAAGTGGTGCTTAAGGATGAAACCGTGTATTTCTCATTTTTACTACTGACAAAACTTAAATTAATAGAAATTGCAAATGCCTTCCTTACCGCCTGTTGGATTCTGAGTGCAAGTGGTGTTTTATAGTGTAAGCGATGGTATATACTCCTTCATTACCGAAAATCTGTGGAGGCATATGACCGTCTTCAAGGTTGTAGTCATTGATCAGATATTTTGGCAACATTATCACGCTGATTTCCCAATCCGTTTGGTTTAGGTTAAGTGACCAACTTACAGCTTTGCACTATTTATGCAGCCACTTTCAGTCAAAATAAAGTATTGGAGTGAGACTTAAAGTGAATAGACTCACTGGTTAGATAAAATTTGATTTTAAGTTACAGAAACAAAACCGTACACTTTTTCTACACCTCATTACAAAGCAAACCAGAGCTTTGCTTTCGTGAAACTGGGACAGAAAGATTTCCCGGTGTAGAAAACTTTTAAACTTTTACCAAATTGGCAGTTTTGTTAGTCGGCTTTAGCCGAACAAATGAGTTTGAAAGAATAGGGCTGGTTGACCTAAGTTAGTTAGTTAGTTTACTGACCGTTAACAACTCAACTGAACTAGATGCATGACCTACTTTTCTCAGCAAAGCCACATGAACATCCACTATTCTGCGGGCAGTGTTGACGCATACAGCGTCTGACCACGTAAGGTCACTACACGCTATAATTAGGAGAAACTACTCAGTAGCAGTATATACCCAGTGAAGTATCTAAGAAAACTTCCAGAATATTCAAGACTAAGCTGTAGGTCCATTTCAACAGGTGTACTGATTAGCGGGATCGGTGAAAAAAGTTTCCTTCTTACTGCTTTTTGATCACAGTGCTAACTACCGGTCAGTCCTCTAAAAAAATTGAGTCAAACTGGAATTATTCACTTCCAGCCTAACGTCAGCTTTGCCTCCATTCTGTACATTCTATGGCTATTGCATGCTTGTGTTGTGAGTTGGCCCCCAAAATTCCCCATGGGGTTTGAATCGGCGGAGCTTTCGCATTCTTCTGGAAAATGTCAAATTTGTATTTGCTGAATGTGCATTCGGAGTCCTCGTTGTGCCCCAATAACTGCATCGTCTTTGGCAGGTTGCGCGGTATCCTAATATAAAACTTTTCCAAGTGTTGACTTAACGGGCACTTTTCACCCACTACTCAGGCTATTCAAATCGTTCACCCTTTGTACACAGCACGTCCCAAATTACCAGTTGTTGGCTACTGCTCAGTTTATTATATCAGTGATGAAAGTCGACTTTGGGAATGTCCTGTTATTTGGATAGGAACAGTTTTGCTATCCTCTTGCTTCAGTTATGTTCCTACGTGACGATTTGCGTCGGGCACAGAAGTCGCTCCAGAATGATCGAACCCGTCACAGTTTTAGGGCTGTTTGAGGCGTGTACGACATGAATTAGGTAGGCAATCTTAAGGTAATGGAACATAGTTCGTAGGTGCAATGAAAGAGTTCGGTAAGGTGTTCAGGGTGCTGCCGACGATAAAGCGATGACAATAAAACTAGGCAGGAATGAAATCAGTCCTGTAAGATTTCGAACGGTGGGATTCCTACTGCAAAATAAATAAGTTTATTGTGGAGTTTCCGAAGAAGTTCTATTTCACTGAATAAGCGATCACTCCAAATAGACAGTTTCGGTCACCTAAACATGTCAAGGACTGATCGCTGTGTGTCACACGCAGCAAATCTGTGTATTCTGTTGCTAGCGTATTTGGATTCCGCAGTCCGCTGCATCCAGTAAGATCACCGAATTAACCTTTTACATTTTGGTGCTGACCACATTTATTAATCTCACAGTTTTCTATTCCGTGCTTACCTCAGCTGGGAATGTAGCTTTGGGAATGCAGATCAGATAAAAAGTAATTTTCCGTCTGGCATGCCCTATACTTGTGCCCATATAAATAAAGACATCAGGAACTTAACAAACATCTATGCAACCAACTTTTCTATGGTTTGTTTACAAATAAGTTGTGACTAATTAGCTTCAGGTTTACTTCAACTAAATGTCCACAATGAACTGTTGAAATCGGTACCGAAACCCACCTTTGACCACCTTTTTTATCTCGGTGCTGTGAGTCGTGGTTTCGAAATACACCGCATCTTCAAGCTGGTATCTTTCAGGCGACAGAAAAAAGACTTTTCTCCACACCTAATAGAAAGTGGATTGTGCTAGTATACTTCAGTTTATCTCAAGATGTTTCACTGTTCAACTTTAATTGGCAAAGCCCTCATACGCCATTTGATCATACTGCAGAAATCTCATCTTACCCTATTTCAACCTATGCAGACGGACTGGCCCACACGTATGTTTTATGGCGAATCGAGTTATGAAATACTCATGAAAACTTGGACTAAATATATGGCTGAGTAAACTCTCTCGAAGATAATCAGTGGCTATCAAGTGATGCCTCTGAAACTTCTGCAAAGTCCGTCAGGCCTATTCCAAAACCGTCGGATTGCGACCGTCATCAATGCAATCAGACCTCACTACGCATGTCTGTGTGTGTGAACAAGTGGTTGAACAAGCGTAACACCCCTCTTTGTCACTTACTCCGAAGCAACCCAACGCCTGAGCAAGCATGGGTCAAAGGAAGCCGACCAGCATCTGGCTCACGGCAGGCACGTGTGTCACTCTCACGCATTTAACAGCACCGCCATCCTCTTCTAGTAACTTCTGGCTCGCCCCACTTATGTGCTATCTGATATAGTGTGTGGCGTCGCTTTTCACAGGTATTTCGCAAGTAACCTTTTATAATGAAGTCCATCTAAAGCAAATCCTTCCACAATTCATTTCTCACTTCATTTTACATCAACTGAAAATAACACCCGTGATTGAAGCTTTCGCATTCCCGTAGAATCTCTAGTCAGCTCCTTTTGAAAAAGTGCACTGAACTCGAATTTCACGCTTGTTAGGGCTCTTCAGTAGTGCTTATCCTTGCTACGACCGAAACCAGACCTCCAGCCAAGCTTTCACGTAGCTAATGGTTCGCGACCCAAATTAAAACTCCGCGAGCGATGTATCGACAAATTATTTGCTGCTGGCGTTGATGAACACAATCGGCAATAATTAAGTCGAAAGTGTACACTATCTGTGACTAAACGGATGTTTTAGATTGCACTGAATATTTAACCAGCCTTTACCTGAGAAGCAGCCGAGTTTCACTCTCGTTAGAGCCCATCAGTAGTGTATATCAGTAGTGTGTACATCACAAGCGTGATTCGAATTCGGGCCGGATGCTCATGGGACAGTCTTGTTGGTCATTGCGTTATTCACTCTCATATTTACCAATACCAGATTATCTTGAGTGGTAGCTTAGCTTCATCCGTTTTTAAACGTTGTCTGTGGGTTGAGCGGGACAGCTGCTAGGTCAGCTACCGAAAGGTTCCAATGCCTCTAACGCTATTTGAAGGCGAGTGTGGCTGAGCGTTTAATTAACATAACCTAGTCGCGCCTGAGATAAGATCAGCGACACAGTGGTCAATACAGTTGCCAAGTGGGAACGTGATTGGGATCTAAATCCAGGCAGTGACAAAGCTATGATGTACCGGTTGGCGTTATCAAAAGCGCCTCAGGAGTCAAAAGCTACTCAGAAAGTATACGTGAATATGAAGGTCGTAACCATTACTGGAATTGGTTTAATGTGTTTGTCAGCCAGTATCACCACCACTCACTGACTGGTAATTGAACACAAAGAATTTTCTGCATCGGAAAATGACACATAGTTGTCATAAAAATGTGTTGGTTTGTTCCTACAGTCACGAGTACGGTTAAACACACCGCTTACAGTCCGGTTTACCGCGAACCACCATGAATTAGTTGGCATAAGCATTACACATGCGTCAGAACCAAGGATATAACTGTTGAAAATGGAGGGAATACAAGATTTACTGAGGGAACAAGGACCAGCAAATTCATGGAAACCGTACGGACAGAAAGTAAGGCGAAAAGGACCCGTCTGTTATGACTTACGAAAAAAGATGTTGCATGGACCAAACGTTTACAACACTGAGCAAATTAACGACCCAAAGCAGCAAGTAAGAGGTACTACACGGCCGCATTACAACTAATAGAACCAGGGAACTACTGTTGATATCACGAAGGTGAATCATACCCTGCTTTGTGTTTCTTATGCAGCTGCTAATTTTACGGTGTGAGCAAGCTTACATCGGCAGCACTGAGAGTCCACATGTGAGTTATCCCGTAAATTCCCATTTGTCGGTGAACAGCAGGCTAATGCGTGAAACCTTGATTAACAGAAATTTTGGATGGCTAAATGCTGTATATATTCCACTGAACTGTTTATTACCTACCGTGACTGTTTGTTTAAAACTAAATCACCGTGGTTATGAAACTGCCGAAGGTTTAATGAGTTCTCAGCTTTATACTTTTTTGTTGCTACTTAGATATCTTTTCGTATAACGTTCTACGTTTGTATAATCCCACTTACGAATAGGGAGAGTATGAAAAATCAGTCTGTCTTGCGCAATATAAAGTTTGAGAATTTTAAAAGTTTGCTACACCACCAAACGGATTGGGCTGCCAGCGTTGATCCGCTCGTTTAAAGAGGGATTTTATGAAGCATTAACTAGAAAAGCTGAGGTATGAGAACGAGAGATATTTCTCAATCCCAGGGACTCAACTGTTCCTACTGTTTGACTGTCCTCCACTTAACACCTGGTTTCTTTCACCGAATTTTTTCACTCGTCTCTGTCATAAGAAATTTGTTTCAATGCTCGACAGTTATTCTGTCCGTGCGTTCACCTACCACACTTTTGAATAGCATTAATAATTCTAGGTTATCACAGCCCACTCTCTATCGCCGGATAAAATGGACCATTGACAATTAACCTGTGTAAATCCGGAGCTCAAATTTTGAGTTTTCTTGTGGCCACGGGGAATGAACCTAACGACTAACATACTTTCAATTGCTCGTCATATTCGGTCCAATTTTGAGAGCCTGCAGTTTGCTACTTGATCTGATGTCTTCCATCTCGTTCTTCCTCCAGTATTGCTTACTTGTGAGGTTCCTTTTGCCGGATTACTTTGCCTTTCTCTTTCTGATGGTTAATTTTGTTGATTTATGGATAGATGTATTATACAATGCCTGCTCGCCTACTGGTTGACGACACGGGCAAAGTCGACCTGAACGACAAAGGTGTCATCAAACGACTGTCGCAGTGCTTGCTCACATGTTCCGGTTACAAAGGCACATCCGCACTAACGTTCGATGCTGAATGCGACTTTGGGTTCTCCTGGCTGATCCACTGTGTAAGACTGTCAGTCGCAGCCGAACGCTTTTTCGGGATGCAGTAAGCCTATGTGAGTCACATGACCGAATTGCTTGCAATAAAACGGCACACTACGATATTTGCAATCAATACACGCAGTCGCATCCATTTATGGGAGGACTTTCAGGTTCACTGGTAAAAAGGGATATCAGTCGCTTTATTACTACTGTAATTTTCTGTACATATTAAACGTTAACCCCTCATCCTAAGCCCACTCATACTTTCCCGTATTGTGCTTCCCAACTAGTGGCAGTCTTTCATCAAAGACAGGTGAACCTAGGCAAACTGATAGGTTGCGGTCCGAGTAAAATGATTCTTTCCTACTATCTGACAGTTTAAACCACAAAGCTACAATTGTGTTAGGTGAAACAGCGTGAAAGCATTTGTCTCTATGCCGTACTGCTGACCTTTTCAAAGATTTGCATGGTACAACAACATTGTACTGTAAGCCCATCAAAACTTGTCATTTTGTGTAGCAAATAATTTTAAGATAGTATCCGCTATCTTCAAAATATTACGGGCACAAGGAAAATGACCAATTTTAAGCGAAACTTGACTCATAAGACCAAATAATGTGATCGAAGAATTACTGTTGAAGAGTGTAAGGAATTGTGGATTGATTTTGGTATTGATATGTTCGCCGAGCTTGGCATTTAGGTTGCAAACGTTTCATCACCAAGCGAGGTGACATCGTCAAATTACAAATTACTGAAAGGTCATATTTTCCTCAAACCGTATGGCGTTGTGTGAGTTATTGCTTGAACAGGGTGGGAGGTAGCGCGTTAAGTGAAGACATTTTCTTCTTTAGTTTGTACCCACGAGTCGCTTCCTGTTTCTAAAGTTAGGTCCTGCGATATTAGGATGCATACATCACCGCGTTTCTTTGAAGAAAGAGATCTCAAAACTCAGTAAAACATGTTACTACAAAGAACTTTGGCAGTGGTTGTCATAATCATTGCAGTTGAATCCCCAACCTGCCGCGGTAGATGTGTAAAAGAAGGTTGAAAAGTTTCTCGGGAACTTGGTTTCTACTTAACCTTAATGGAAGAAAGGTGAAAAGAATAGTCGGTCTTCTTCTGCACAGGATCACAAGATAATTTGATCACTAGAACGATTAAACCCTTTGCTTAATTATTATTCCCTGTGGTTATTTTTGTTACGCTATAGAACCGCTGGAAACTTCTCTAAAAGTTGTTCCCAAGCTCACATACAAGTCGCGAGCCATTCAAATAAAATCACTTGAGACTTTCTGATGGTTCGGAGCCATGACGCGTACAACCGTGACACTACAATAACGAAGAAAAGATTATGGCTACGAAACGTGGCGAATTACTGTCATGTCACACTGTCATGTCACACATAAACGGAAGCACTGCGTCATCTTTTGATAAACCTGTCTATAACCGAGCCGTGTCAGTTCATCACTAGTGCTGGCAGTTGTTACATGGGCCTACTACATAATGAAACATTTATCCAACCCGGTATAAACCACAAAGCATAGTACACTAGTAGAAGTCATACTGTTGTTACAAACCACGTTCAGTCGGTTCACTGTGGAGAGTAAACTCAACCCAACTGAGGAGTCCTAACCACGGGGTTATCAACTGAGTAGAACAGCGATTTTGTTCGTTTTTCTCAGAAAGGATTGGGCAGGTTGTACACTATTTCTATAAGGTTGTGGTTCAACGTTTGGATTTTGCTGTTTGGTCATATCCACTGTGAGGTTACTGTCGTTGTGGTTAACGCACTAGTCTCATAAACACGAGGGTAAGAGTGCAAAATTTAAACCGGACAAGGATGTGCACTACTGATAAGCTCCACTTGGGGCGAACCTCAAGTCTGATGCCTCCTTTCAAAGTGAGCCAGCCGAGAAGCTCATCTGGATGCGAGCGCTGTGATCAAGTATGTGTGGTGTTCAGTTTGTAATAACCCGAATCACAAAGTACAACGACATTTTTGCGATACGTTAATGGGAAGCGCCTATCACTGTCGAGATAATGGGTTATGTGGAGTGCATGAGGATAACTAACTCAATAAACTCGATGCTCACTTTAGGTTTCGACTTGAGTGAACTCAGGTCATTTCAGCTGAGATGGTAAACCGTTGACCAAGGGGTTATTTATCAACCAGACTACCCGTCAGTTCTAAAACCACGAAAAGAAATGTGTTCGCACAGTTTGATGGGCTTTTAATCATTCCGTAAATCACAGAGTTCCCTGAGGCTAATATTACCCACAAACAGTGTATTTCCTCACCAGCTAGTCAAATATCCGATAACACTCTCCATTCCATTTCAAGAATCCCATACCAGATAAAAATTAATTGCGAGCTTCGTACGAGACAGCTCACAGGATATTATAAGTATGGGACAAAAGTGGCTTGCTCTTATAACGATGAAATTCATTTTCACAAAGATTTTGTTGAAGGAAAAAAATTTAGTGGACACTGCATTTCACTGAAGAATACGACATACATATCAGCTCGCCCAATAACTTACTGCAAAGCATCTTCTATCCATGCACTTAAAGCATTCATCTCATGTTTGAGGACGAGGCCTGTCGAAAATATACGTTCCTATGTTGCTATGCGATGCACAAAACGCCGTACCGTACTATCTGCGGGTCTAGGTAAGCTGGACTGTTCATGGAATCAGTTATCTGAAGAAAGGATGTGTTCTGGTAGCTAGACTTATGAAGGTTAAAAACAAGTCAAAATTGTTCGTATTCGTAAAACTACAAGTGAACTCAGTGTGCCGTTTGCAAACAACAATTTGACAATTTTGTCTAGCGATTTGCAAATATCCATTCCACTACTTTTCTTTACGCACCACTTCATAGAATTGCACATTATATTATCTGTGCACAATGTAAAAGGATTTTCGGGCATTCAAGTTGGGCTTATAGATCGTAATTGTGGCTAGAAATGAAACTGTTTAAATATACACTTTTCTTGCACAAAAACATCTGATAGAAAAAGAATAACGCCAACACGCAAGAAATTCGAATACGCTGGAAAATGTTCTAAGCTCACTTTCATTTCAGATGAATTATGTCGGCCACAGACCACAGCATTTTACAGATCAGGTGTTCAAATCCTCCACCAACCAGTGGGCAATTTGCTGGCAGACTGAATTGTTTCAGCATAAAATTGGATGCAGTCACCACATCTGAGCTCATATCAAACATCCAAATCAGTCGTATTGTTCAACGTTGACTGGTTTCGTTTTTTACACTGTTTCAAGTGGTTCTGTATCAAACCCCCGACATTCGAAACATCTGCAGTTCCAGAAACTTCAAAATTCCGAGAGTTCAAAATCCCGAGAGTGCATAATACTATTTGGTTATAACCCATTCAAACGAGAATAATAACAACTGGAAGTTGACATCACCGTGGCGGCAACTCTTAAGGATGTTTTATCAAACGTTTCCGTGCTGATGATGTTCGTCGGTCACTTTGATGCACGAAGGATGCACGGTTACGGGGCGAACAGATATTGAGCCACCCTTGTTGTAGACCTTACGTACGTGAGTTACCTTCGTGCTATCGACACTTCGTTTTACTAGAATAAAAAATGTCCTTTAAGCTGTTTTTCCTGTTCATAATTTTTGTTAGTTTGATGTTTGGGAAGTTAAACCGCAGGAGAAATAAAACGCCACAATCTGGATTGTACAGTTTATAAGTGATGGACTTCTCAGATACATACTTGTGCTATGAAAGTCTGAAATCAACCTACAATGCGCTTTGCTGACAACATTTCACGTGTATCGGCTTTTCTTCCTTAAGTTTTTACCAGTCTTCTCGATGGTTTCCATGAGGTTTCTAGTTTCCGAATGTATTCGTCTTTCTCAAAATGATAAAGTTTCAACTGTCGTTCAGGCAGATAAATACCACCAAGTATAACAGTTTGGAAAGAAGTCACATTGTATTCGTTGACGGCTGGTCAGTAGAGGTGATAACATTTCCTGCTTTTATGAGAGAAGTCGACAGAAAACAGTGCCTACAACGATGCACTAAGTTATTTACAGACTTCCAGGAGGTAACTCAGAAAGATAGGCTCTTTTTGGAGCCGTTTCTTGGTGAAAATTCATAAGTATCCTTCGGTATGCCCGTTTTTAGTGGTTCTTTACTGAGCGATTTCAGTGGTAACCACACCGCTGTCACCTAGTCTGGTCGTGACCACTCCGATTTGGTTTAGTTGAGTAAACAGTACACAGTTCCATACTTAACTGTTTTCCCAGTTCATTCAAAGCAATTATTTGTAAGCATTTAGTCGTAATCAATCTCACTTATGTCGCCTTTTTCAACGTTCATCTTTATCGATATTTCCGCAGGGTATTGTGGACGTTGAACCGAAAATTCCTCTGCCATTTATTACCTGGTAATAACAAATCAATTAAAAAACAACGCCTACCAGCGTTCGTCTTCTAATTGATCACTAGCTGTTCTTTACCGGGACTGTTTGCAGTAAATGCCCCAATGATTTGGTTGTTACATGATTTGGTTATTAGTTGACGGCTAACAATTTAAGTCTAGGTCAGAATGTTGACTAGGCTACCACCAAACTGGATGAAAGTGATTATTACGTTGTCAACGCTTGTTGACGCTTGCCTTTAAACCAACATTCCACCCTGATTTTGTTCGCATTTAGACCTTTTCGAATTGGGCAGCTGAAAGGATAGTCAAGTCGACACCCACTAATAATCTGCGCCACTTTAGGAGTGGGTCAAATTTAAATAACCAATGGACAACAACAACAACAACTGAGATGCTTGGTCCTATTTGAAAACTTATCTGACTGCACTACGTATTGTTTCACCTACGACCCCTATTCAGCACTTTTACCATCTGACCCAATTGTGCTCCGAACGCGGTCTGATGACCAGATGACCTTTCCTCCTTGTTTGTGTTGATTGCATCTCGTCTACGTCCTGACTGCGGCAAGTTCACTTGTTCACATACCACCATTCACACGAACACCTTCTGGTATCGATCTAACTACCTGCTATTAAACAGCCGATCGCTGAAGTGACACGACGAAATGGATGCAGCTGGTAACACATATCCACACAGTAGTTTGGAGGATGTAAACATATGTAATTCAACAAGGTAATTACCGTTCAAATGTAGGCAGAAGTAAACGCAATACCTATAGTGAACTCCACGGTTTCTAGAAACCTTTACAGAGTTGAGGTCGTTATCTACCCCATCTGAACATACTTCGCCGTTTGTCTTGCTTCCACGAAATTCATCGTCTATCCCTTGGCTACGCCTGCGTCTTGTTATATAGTCTTCTCACAAAGCACTTCGTGATGTCCATAGGTCTGCAGATAACTAGCAGGACCATAGCCTTGGTTCACTCGTAGACCTTTAGAAACCAGGTTCCAGTGTTTATTTTCAAAACGGGTCGAACAAAATGTCTACATGAGTAGGAAGCAATGGCCAATTGTGAGTGGTTTTCAGTTTATGCCTTTGGATACTTCGAATTATCTAGAGTCTTCATATGTTTATTCGTTGGAACTACAAAGCTGCTCTTGGTCTCAAACCTGTCAGTTCACCTATTGGGGACACCACAGGTGGATAAGGCACATAAAAACTGAAGCGCCACAGAACAAGAAATTTACGCCCACACCCCTGACAAGACGGACCGGAAAATGCAAGGTTGCTTAAGCAATGTCCTGTGTTCTGTATTAAATGTGTTTGAAGTTTACATGACCTACCAATTTTTGGTCAGCACCTCGTGCCTACGGCACCGTAGCAAATTTCGATGAGTATAACATTTTGTCAAGCAGCTTTTCTTAATTTGCTCCAATGTTGGTTACACAAAGTTTATACGCACAGAATTCAGCCCACTAATTCCCATCCAGTTTTGTTCGTTCATCACTAACAATGGTGGCTCTGAGCATGACGTTAATAACGGTACTGCTGAAACGGTAGTGTTGATCGCACACATTTGTAGACCCGTCTACCTTGTGAAAATATACACAGCTACAGGTTAATTGATTACTGACGTCCAACGTGTATTTAATAGGTTTCAGTGTAATCAGATGGTCTCTACGTATTCATATCATACACTCAAAAATATTCACACTAGAAGTTTGGCATGAGCTAAGGTAACAGCGCATTTCCGATATTGTGCAGGGACAACGAGTAATCACTGAATATTCATAAATTGCGATGATTTTAGAGAGGTTATAAAGTCGGAAGTTCGAACCACTAACTGCAATTTCATTAGCCGAATATTCAACGGAAAATGTGGCAAATCTAACCTTAATTTTAATCAGTCTGCTTCTGCTTACCCACCATATCAGTAGCAAAAGAACAGTCTACGGGGAAGGAAGATTTCTTTCAGTATATTTCACAACGAATGTTTGGGTTTCACCTCAAAGAAGGAAATGTTACTATATTCAAAGCAGCCAAACTGTGTATATCAACTGTTTGTGCTCAACATTTCTGGCTGAAAACATTTAGTAAACATTGTTTCGAAGAACTCGAGGGTGCTGCTGTTCCAGCGGCTCAATAACTCATAAAAGTCGGCAGAGTGAACTAATGATCATCAGTAATCTAAAATATCGCCTTGAGGGTTTAATGAGTTAAGTGATCTCGACCTGTCTGGGAAGTCCTAATCGCAGGGTTATCGATTGGAGTTAACAGGACAGTTACTGTGTTTGCTCTCGAGACGGTCGGGCAACCTGATCATTGCTCACAGGCGAGAGTGGTTGAGCGTTCAGATTTGATAATTCGGTCGTGCCTAATCTGAGGTGAGTGGCGCAGTGGTTAGC
The DNA here is from genome assembly GCA_008508345.1 of Paragonimus westermani. Lineage (NCBI taxonomy): Eukaryota > Metazoa > Platyhelminthes > Trematoda > Plagiorchiida > Troglotrematidae > Paragonimus > Paragonimus westermani. Next base: position 21,941 of record QNGE01001105.1, on the reverse strand, counting down.
ACGGTTGCCTCATGACTGGAATGGCCGGAGTTCAAATCCCGGCCGTGGCAACCATATGCACTACTGACGAGCTCTAATGTGAGCGAAACTCGAGTCTAGTGCTTCTTTTCGGAGGGGGCTGACTGGAAAGTCTGTCTGAATACGAAGGCTGCGAACAAATGTGAGTGATGTTCAATTGGAAAACCAGATGAACCGATTGAGCTAGCTTGTGCTTTATTTTCTCATTGGCGTTCATGAGAACATTTTATAGTGTACAATCTGGCATTTAGATCAGAGTAAAATCACATCCAGAATCACATTTAAACCGATCATAAAAGAAGTATTGAAGAAGGACGGTTAAATTTGTTCAATTATTCAATTGTTAACATATGTTTACTCACTGTGGACAAATCTTTGCACTCATTATTATTTTGTAACGTTAATACTACAAGTTTGTTTTAAACGGTTTGACATCGAATGGAAGATGTTTGACATCCTTTAGTGCAACTAGATCACAGTATTCAATTCTTAACCACGGACAAGTAAACTGTTTCAAAGGGGCTTTCGTTCTGATCACGAGGGTTGTCGGCGTGAAGCAGAACAGGATAGGCGCCAAATAAGAATGAAAACTGTCGTAGGAATTCTCTTGAGTATGAACAAAAGTAGATATCAGCAACAAAACTTATTGCCGGATAATGTTCATGGTCATTGCCGCAATCCCACTATGTCCCATCGCCTCTAATCACTGGTGATTTTCTTCTGACCCGTCGCCATCAGCATAATCACTTTAAAGATTTTGAATGAATACTTGTAAGGGTTAGCCAGCGCAATGTATCCGGCACGCGCGCAGAGAGCGATGACACCTAGTTGTAGCACCTCTGTGGTACTGTGGGTTGGTTAATCAAGGTGCGCCTGTCCAGCTCAATATGTTGTTAATTTTAATAGGGATGTATGCGCTACATATGGGTCCCAATGTCCAATGAGCATGTCTTGCACTAGACAGTAGTTAAATCAGTTAATGTGAACTGAGGGTCGTCTCAGAGACGGGGTTGAATGCTTTCAGTTCTAAGCCATACCTGAAATTGGTCGCAAAATCTTTATCTACTGGGTAGTACTTGACTGAACTTTGTGCAAAATCGGTTACTGTTGACGACGAAGCAGGTATCCCGAGCAAAATTCTAGCAAAAGAGGCAAAGTTGCGGAGGAACAACCTGTACTTGTCTGCTAGAAGCAAACTGACTAGATGCATGTTTTAACCAAGTTGTCAGGTACTTGATGCAAACACAGTGAAGTCAACTTACGCAGGACCACGGTTACCGCCTTGTGAGATTTTATGACGGAAAGGTTTTTGAATCAGGGATTCTCCAGACTACACAACAGTCGTCCGTAGAATTTTTTATTGCGTTTAAATCATCAGTTTATTTCTTGTAGGTATGCATGTGGAATTCTGAAAGATTAGGTTTATATTGCCATCAGTATAGTAGCCAAGTGGATGAATGGGGTTAAAAATTAAAATTGCACAACGGTGTTTAAGTTTTCCAGGTGTGTAATTCAACTCGACCCTTTCCTAACTAATGGATAGAGTTGAGCGCAAATTTTTTATGCGCAGGGAATATAGTGGGACAAAATATCAATGACATTAATCCCATGGCTAAGGCAGGCACTGAAGTCATAAGCAATGGAATTCAGCGAACGAAGCGGTGGTCAAAGTTGAATCTAACTAACTCGGGATTTGGACATCCAAACGGTTGAAACATCAAAATTCATTGCGTCAACTAACCAATTGAACCAAAGGAGCATGTTTCAACACGACAAACTTGGCTACGTCCAATTCCAGTATTGTACCAACTAAAACAGTTCGAGTGGTATGTTTTCAGGCTTTTCCTTTCCGTATAATTTGAAAACCAGCGGGATTCTGGAAAGATGGCATTTCGTACAGTAAGCCAAGATTTAAACCGTACTGCAATTATACTTAACTGCTGGTTTGCACTGCTGGCCAGTCGTAATCGCAAGATGGACACGTCGGTCTCCCACGGTGAACGGATATGAACGACTGCTCTATACCTTTTTCCATATCTGGTTCCATTTTAGGCACAAGATTTTCCATTACGTGCTAAAGCAAATCACTTTGGTGCATTAGAATTCCCACCTTAGATTCTTGGACGTGACGGCTAGAACGCGATTGGCCCAACTAACCGTAAGGGACGACCAATCTTAATTAGAGTGCTTCGAATTGGCTACTTTGGTAGAGGAAGTCGTTTGGGTTATTCGTGGGGTGTCAACGGATTTGCTTAATGAGAACAGGGTTAGCGGTCAAAGTGGAGCACAGATCACCCGACCCTGCTCCTACTAATTCATCAAACCGCTTGCCATATTGTTTCCTTTGACAGGTAAAGGGTTGCGAGTGGTTAGGGGTGTCGGTGAATCTCACGTCCAATAGGAGTGAGCTTTGGGGTCGTGGTGAACTTCGAGGTGTGATGTGAGAGTGAACCAGTTTGTGAGAACATTTTCATTAGTTCTCTCACATACATGGCTGGCGGACGCAAGTACAATCGCATCAGTCCCGAAACACGCAGATTTATTATCGATGACTAGCGCACGGTTGCCCTTCTGAACAGAGTCAAGTGTAATACGGTTTACAAGTGGCTACATGTGGATTGCATCAGTTATGAAGTTCAGCCTCGTGAAGGACACAGGGTTAAGATTCTGACAGAATCAGAGGTCAATACGTTGTTGGGGTGGATTTCCGTGGACCCAACGATTACACTTCAATTTTTGAGATTGCGCGTCAAGGCTGACTTTGGGAAGGAGTTGTCGACCACAACGACTAGTCGATACTTGGATGGCTTAACGGTCAAAAAATTGCGCCAAGTACCAACTGGTCTGGACTCAAATGAGAATTTGGAGTTACGGCGACTGTTTGAATATCGACTGATGGAGTGCTATGCAAATGCCAAGACTATTTGCTGGATAGATGAGACAAACTTCAATTTGTTCTGTACGAGGTCAATGGGACGCTCATTAAAAAGGACGAGAGCATGCGTCTCTGTAACAAACAGCCGAGGCCGTAATCTTCATTTGATTGGAGCTATGACACCAACCGCGATAGTAGGCTATACGACGAGGCGGGGAGCATACAACAGCAGAGATTGCAATGGCTAGCTGCGAACCCTGCCAGATCAGATGAATTAGTAGGAGCAGGGTCGGGTGATCTGTGCTCCACTTTGACCGCTAACCCTGTTCTCATTAAGCAAATCCGTTGACACCCCACGAATAACCCAAAAGACTTCCTCTACCAAAGTAGCCAATTCGAAGCACTCTAATTAAGATTGGTCGTCCCTTACGGTTAGTTGGGCCAATCGCGTTCTAGCCGTCACGTCCAAGAATCTAAGGTGGGAATTCTAATGCACCAAAGTGATTTGCTTTAGCACGTAATGGAAAATCTTGTGCCTAAAATGGAACCAGATATGGAAAATGGTATAGTGCGACACTCCCCGTTTAATGGGCCAATTTCTCGTCCACCAACGACTAGCTTGAATGAAGTTGACAGCTCAGTTGCCCTCAGCTTAGTTACTCTGACTGGAATGCGCTAAATAGCCGAGTGAGTACTTGATTTGGTGGTTTGTTGGGTGGTCACACTCGTCGGATATCACTTAACCGAACGATGCGATGGACTTAAAACCAATGTTTTCATCTCTGAAGTTTAATGCTGTTAGAAACTTTGAACACGAAGAAACGTATTATGTATGGATGCAGCCACGAGATACTTAAGCACTGAACATATGTAGTACAATACAGCAACGAAACTTAGGCTGACTTCTGTGAGATGTGGTTACCTCCTGCCGATGAATTAGCAATGTATAGTACGACAGTCACCTGCTTGACTTAAGTGGCTCAATGTCTCGCTAAACATGAGTACAATCGTTTATTTTAAACGATGTGGTTAGGTGATCTGAGTAATCCTATGTGTTCCAGTCCCGGGCGTGTGTTGTGCTGATGAAAAAATGTGATCAAAGAAACTGCTCATTAGATGGTAATCACTTGGACAACTGCCTACCCAACTCCATCCCAATCATTTGCAGGGCCTAAGCAGATGCTTGTTAACGTGAATGCCAATCACGAGACGGCTGACCTACTTCATCTTACGAGAAAAAGAATAGTGAGAGTTAAAAAGCGTTAATCACAATCTGGGTGCGAATGTCAGGGTCAGGTGTGAGTGAGGTTCAACTCGAAAATAAACCAAACGCCCGATTAGTCACCAGTAGTCTGAAATATCGTCTAACTGATTTAATGAGACCGGGGATTTCAACCATTTTTAGGTCTTAATTGCGGAGTCACCGACTGGAGTTAACAAGACAGTTACTGTGTCTACTGTCGAGGCGGTCGGCCTACCCGATCATTGCTCACAAGCCAAAATGGTCAAGTGTTCAGATGAGATAATTCGGTCGTACCCAATCTGAGGTGAATGGCGTAGTGGTCAACACGCTCCTCTCGTCAAAGCTGAGCCGTAGTTCATATCCCGTTCGTAGCAGGGATATCCATTACTGACGAGCTCTAACAACAGCGAAACTCCAGTCTAGTGCTAGAGCTCGAAATACATCGGCTGACTGCGGAGTCTATCTCAGTGCGAAAGCTGCGATCAAATGTGAGTGATGTTCAAACTGAGATTAGCTGAACCCCCGACTACTCATCAGCTACACAGTTTTCATCGACCACTTCATTTTCAGACTATAAGAAACAGAGTATATTTTCTTCCATCTATCACAGCGGTTAATTATATATATAGTTCGAGTCTGTTTCGTTGCATGTCTTTCGTCCTCTTGCACGTTTGTAACACCCTGCAATAAATTGGATGCTGATTTTAGGAGTTAATTGCAATCCGGTAATACGCTATACCAAATCCACCGTCATAATTACCCCATCTACTAGTAAATTATATCCACATTTTCACTTGCCACTCTTTGGCATCACCCCAGACGTCACAACCAACCAAATAAACATTCAAGTCTAACAATCTGAGACGAATAAACAATTCTGCACCCTCTCCTTGTTATAAGAACGTGGTCCGAGCATTCTGCATATGACTGTCAGATGCTGGCGCTCGGTAGATTCCGAGTGCCAGATTGACGAATGCATCACTAGCCTAATCCTTTGTTCCAAACCTGGACAATAGTTATGTAAACTCTCCCCCACAACCCTTGTATTGTTAGCTGGATTGTCTCAGATAGACGGTTACGGTTTGTTTATCATACACGATGAGGTTGTGAATTAATCAGTAAGGCCATGTGCACTGTCAGGTTTGCAGCCCTACTATCTACACCAGACAACTTCTATCCTGCTTCATTCCCCCGCTGTCCAGGTTGTCCAAATGTATGTGTGGCGACATTTCCAGTCGTTCAGATCACAATATTTCTGTTGCGTGAACCCTGAGTCGAAATACATCCTTTTTTGTTAAAGTTGTCTGGCAAACAGCTAACGCTACGTGGACAAAGACCGATAAGATGAAACGGATTGCCCACTAAGATGCAATTAAACGGGATTTGGATAGAAATAACCTCCGGCCACTTCTTACCACTGTTTAAATAAAAAACGGTAACTGAATTAGAATAATTTTCAGCAGGTGTCATTCAGAAGACACACGACGGACCATAAAAAAGGGGCAATGACTTAGGGGTTGGGGTGCGTAGATCGCAAGCAAACGGTTCTGCGTGAACTGCCATCCGTAAGTAGCCATCTAATTGATGTCACAGGCAACAGAATTAAATTTACGTCGACCGTGTAATGCTGCTCAACAACGTACGAAGTCTGAATTAATCCAGCTGGCTTTCAGGTGAGTTTATCCCATAAGACCACTGTATTCAGTTTGACGAAATTTCACAGGTTAATTAAGTTAACTTATTTGTTGTTTCCTTGTTGCACAAGGCGACGTCATCTATTGATTCGTTTAAGAAACGTAGATCAACTGAGTGATCGCCCGAAAAAAATTGCGTCAATTTCTCTGCGGTTTAGGAGTGCCTTCTCAAACCACTCGATACCACGAAACGAAAATTAGCATTATGTGATGCATACCTCCAAATCGAGATTCCCTAGTAGGCTTTTTATTTGCCTGGACTCAACGGGTAGCGTTTGGTTGAACATTTTAACGAAAAATCAGTTGCTTTGCAATCCTAGGTTTTCATCCTCTTGACCTTCAGCATCGGTTGTAAAAGGGGAGTTGTTGACAAACAGCGTATAAACTGGTTATGCCTGTTAATGTAGAGGAGAGAGATCCACTTGGAATTTTCAGTTCACGTTGACCATGTAGGCTTAAAAGTGTTCCCCACATAGACCACCTCTAACCGCTGAGACTATTGAAGGACAAAACCGGTCTTGCATGTTGGTTTGAGGCTGAGAAGCACCCAAAGTTCTGAAGGCATTTTTAAGTCTTTTTAGGTTTAACTGAAAACAATTAACCGTCCAAGATGGACTGTATCCATTCACATTGATGGGGTGTGAACACAAATCCTGTCGTTTAGTTTTAACCAGCCACAATTCTTTTACACGAAGAACTCCCACAGACAGGACGCATCATCGATCGCGAAGCCAAAACAAGGCGGCAACTATTCATATCACTCTTATTGTTGTAACAGTTTTCAACAGAAAAAGCTGATTGTTGCAGAAATACAGGAAAACATGAGACACATAATATCTCGTCCACGTTTTGATCTTATGTGTTATTAAACCGACAGCAGTGTGCAAACGAAAAGTTGTTAGTAACTCAATAGAATTTTCGGCGATTATTAAAACGTATGCTGTTCATTTTCTACTCATCTTTCGTGCCGTTCCTTTTCTGCTATTTATCGTGGGATTAAGAATTATATTTGTTTTTGGTCAAAAGTTCATGGGAGTGCTTCTTAATCTCTTCACAACTCAATACTGTCGACTTTTACACATTGCTTGTGACTTGACTAATATCTTGTACTGACGATGTTCTGTAATGATGATAGGCGGAACACTTAGAACATATTATTATGTTACGAACTTCACGGCATGGCCAGATGGGTTTGGTACACGGAGATGTTACCTTGTTAACGTCCACCGGAACAGACGAAAGAATGCTGCATGTTTCAGGTGAGCCGGCGCAAGAAGTTAGAATCTATTTTTCATTCATTCTTGGGAAATTAGCTATACCCTCAGACGGAAGCTTAATTTCAGTGAATCAGCTACCATTACAACACACTTCAGTTTTTGTCTCATGTTAGGAAGCACATTTCAAATTCTCGCAAATTTTACCAACACTCTTTTACGTTTCTGAAGATAGTACTGTCCACATATGCACCTTGAATGATGCGCTTTTCTGTCTGTTCGATTTCTTGTTGCACGCGTCGATCAGCCTTTAAAACTGTTAGTCTCAAACTTCTATTTAACAATTCACGCTTGCAGATTGTTTGGGCACTTAATGCACTCTTTTAACATATACATGCCGTTACCGGACTGTTCCTAGCTGATAGACGTGAGTCTGATCATTAAACTAGCCTACCTTTCATTCTGTCTTAATGAAGTCTTCTGATTTCTCCTTTGTTGCACCTACGTAACACAAAACAAACTGAGATGTTACCAAACACTTTTGACTCGTTTGACTGTATCGTATTCCTCCTTTCACCCGATTGCACATCCCTCGTTCATTTTAGTTTCAGTCGGTGTAAAAAGATTGCAGTTGTATCAAGATAGTATTTGCCATTGGTCTTGTGGACCATATTCACTCAATCCACAACGGAGCAACACATTCGGCACCAATCGTCATATTAAGCATTACTCAGTGGGAAGCAGAACAAACTAGCTTCCTATATTTCGGTGCTTACTTTTGTTGTCAGTTTCATGATATACGGGTAAGAAGACATATAAAGTATGATACTCACCTTTTTTGTACTAAAATAGGAAGTCATAGGCCTAAAATTGACCAAAGTAGCGGTAAGGTGCACTGACCTCATGCTCATTTTGAGCAATCGATGGAATAGTGTTTTTCTTAATTGTCCCATGAATACCGCAGAATATTTGCATATCTGTACACAAGCAATCGTTGAGCTGCAGAGACGACATTTATTCCCTCATTCACAAGCTTAAGCCAAAGAAGTTCGACTGCAGTTATTTTGTTCTTTTAATCAAACGGTGTTTTTAATCTACAAGCAAACTGTTGGTTATGAATTTTACTGAAGGTTTTATACGCGTTAAAGCCATCATTTTAACATCCTACTAACTTCACCGAATATGAGAATGGAAGACAAAATAAAACGAGACTTCACTAACCAGACTAGTGATAAGCTTTCCAAAGAAGGTTCCATTCTTATTGCGTGCATTTTCGGCGTAACACATTTAATGAATGCATTGTCAGTGGTAAGGCGAAAAGGATCAAACACAGGGACTCACTTTGAAAAAAGAGTTGTTTCCCAAAAGTTGAGAACGCGATTAGCATGGGCTATCCAAAGATTATTACTGCTGGATCTCACGCAAGAAACAGCCTGTACAATAAACATAACCGCCTATCATACAATGAAAATCTTACTTGACGTCAAGTAATTTTGGACAGCCGTAGCAGCCAAGGGTGGGAATTTAAGGAAAATGACTCCATCTGTCGGCATTTTTGTTTTCGTGAGTTTCTTGAGGAGTTCCAAGCAACGTGAGCCGCGAAACAACTTCGAAAGAAATTAAAAATTTTCAAAAACAATCTGCCAAAGTCAAAATCCAATCCAGATTTCTCTGTCCATAGTTAAGAACAACACATTTAATCAACGGGACTCACTATGAAAACGGATCTACATTCTGGTTCGATCTATGTAAATGGAGCAAAGTTTTGAGGTTATAATAGTGAAAATTAGCATACGCCTCCAAACTCATTTCTGATCTGCATTCAGTATATGCTAAACGAAATATTTTGAAGCAAACAAAGACAGACCGAAAATTTTACCGCAATTTATTATTGGTAATCCTTTCCGCATAAAATTTTGCTTATCACTGGACATATTCTTAGCCATCATTAGCAAAAGTTCTGGCCGTATACTCATGTTATTATGGAGGTAGACGATTATATATTCATAGTTACTTCAAACACCGGCAATTTGGCGCAGACCGGAAATTAACCTTGCTTGCACCGTACCTGACCTGACGTGACCGAGCATCTGCAGCAGCATTTCGGGATTGAAGTTCTTGTGGTAATAGCCAACTGACTGAATATCTTATTGGCAACAAAAACACATCCACAATGAATGAGAGTGGAGTTTCTAAATTGCAAATTACTATTCATATCTACTTCCAAGGTTATCAAATTCAACTGTTTTAGCGCAAAAAATTCTAAGTTATGCGTATAACCGAGCGGATAGACGACCCACTGTAGCGTGAAAACCACGCCCGAACGGAAACGATCCACTTTATCTGATTAGCTGTAATACAAACGAATAATGCATACTTACGTAAAAAGCGAATTAATACATTTGGTTTGCAGGTCTCTTAAAAACACTATATGTCGACCATTGTTAACACGCAAGTATACATGAAGCTGTTGTCGACACTGTCATGAGGTACTTGGCCGAAGATTTGTGATAATTTTACACCAAATAATTGTGGCGTTTTGTTGATTCGGCATTTCTATTTCATAAGCCGGAAAAATTAGACAGGGAGCTGGTAGACATTTTGCCCTTAGTTGACCAGACTCTAAAAATACTTAAGGCTTACTGATGATAAGTATGGACTGTGGTTTGTTATTGTTAAGCTTCTTCAAACTAGGTGATACGATTAGTTCAAAATGCTGGTGAAAACAAGACTCATTTTTTAATCACAAATACACAGTGGTAGAAGGATTTTCCAGAAAATACCCACTGCTATCATATTTGATCAATATTTCAAATGGCCTAGGCGGCAGCATGTGAGGAATCCTCAGTCTTCGTTTACACACAGCTTCGGTATCAGTCTTTGTGCTACACGCGTTGTCCAAGGCAAACTAGTAAGACTTATATGGTTACTCACGAAATTTAGGGAGTAATTCTTCAGTTCTTATGTTTAACAGATTGAAAATTGACGACTGGGGTTTCATGATTATTCAACAGAGGTGATCAAAAATTTGTGTAGAGCGTGCGTTTCAAGATAACCTATACTGTGTGATCAGTGGCATGTTGGAACTTTTAGTGACCGATTTCAACATCAGTATCTGCAAATTTGAGCAAAGTTTTATTGTGTATGGGAACTTCTAAATACTACGCTCTCTACTTAACTCTGATTGCCTCTAAGATTTGGAAGGAGTTTTACTGACGTTTACAATTTTGCGAAACTATGTCCACTGACTTCGACTAAGAGTGAGTAAGAGTAAGATTAAGCTGCTTGTGGTAACCAATCTGGACTGACCTGGATTACACAAGACACTACGGATAACTCAACTCATTCAGTACACACTCTTTTGGATTCAGTAGCAAGCTAGTAAATGGCTTCTCGAAAAAGTATCGAAACAGTTGTCTGAACCGACAGTTCCACGATGCATTAAACCATTACTTGTGTGTTTAAATATGCATAGGAAAATATGCAACATAAAGGTCAGTGTCATTTACTGCTTGCAGTTGTTGGTTTGCTAAGCAAATCCGTCTATTTTCCAATCAACGGTGGCCGTCAGCCACCGATCTCTCGAGATATTCACATCAGGCTTTAGAAGTAAATTTGCTACTTAATGGTTTCCCTAACCGTGTTCCTACTAGGGTATCACATGGTGAAATAATCCATCAAGTTAAATCAAGCTGATGAAATGCTTTATGTAACCCAGGAGATCTTTTTTCGGATTTCGTTACGTACGAACATCGTCAGCAAATGCAGTGCAGTTAACTAAGTATGTCTAGATCACAAAATTAGCCCAATTATAGAACTCGAAGAGAGGTTATGGGAATCGTCCTCAGTTGTGATCAGCTCTGAAGAATGTTTAGTGTTTCAGTTTGAGGTTCATTTAAGAATGAGAAAGTTAGGTTTGTGTAGAAAGCAAGCAAAACAAGGAACACAGGAAGATTAATAGGGTCTGGCACGTGCAAATAAATGTTTATACAAGGATATGGCGGAGGATGTGAAAACACTTACAGAAGGAGTGGGTAATGTCCGACAGGAGCTCTGTTGGAAATTGTTGGGAATGATGACACCGATAAAAACAGCCCAGAACAGATGTAGCTTACAAACTCTCGAATATAATGCTATCGGTGACTAAGCTAAAGCAGAATCTGGAATACAGTCGCCGACATAAAAAGGTAGCTTATTCCTTGTTAACATGGCTAATTACCTTGTATCGCTAGGCAATTTTATCACCGGCAACTAAGTCTTCTTAAGCGCCGTAAAAAAGCGCTTAGTTCCGTGAAAGTCTGTCAACTAATGGTCCTATCAGAGTGCACCATGATTAACAAATCAGAATTTCACATATTCCATCTCGGTAACACGACACAAAAGATGTGAATATCCGATCTCACTTCCTTCCTACAGCTCGTTCGAAGTTGGCTTTTGAGTTCAGTTATTCGTTAGCCCACATATTTCTCCTTTGGAACCACAAATTCGACACCATCACCGTTGCAAAATTCTCACGGAAATCCGCCACAAGTACAGGAAAATTTACAGATGTTCAACATGAAAAGTTCGCAGTTTCAGATAAGTAGAGGAAAAACCCTATAGGTTTTTGGTGTCCTTATCGTCCAAATTAATCCATAGCTAGGGAAAATGGACTAAAATTTCCCTTGAGCTTGTTGACAGAGACGGGAACCATTGCTTACAGATAAAGTCGAGATCATCGTTTAAAGAAAACACTGCTCAACGCGTAACACTTTTCGGTGACATTCGCACCGACTTGCAGCGACATGATTACCACGTACAGGACTTTCATGAAAGTGCACCGATTTTTTGATGACACAGGTCACGAAGGCGCTAATGGTGAATTGTTGGGAGGTCAAGATTAGGAGGGCAATTGTCCGAAACTGCTCCGACTAGCAGAAACTCAATGATTAAGACGGTTTTCACATTGTTTACGGAGCCTGAGTTTGGTGGAGTGGGTTGGACTGCAAATCGTTCGTGTTCGAATTCCATTTCAGGCAAACTACCTTCTCAGGGAGAGAATGAACTCCAATTACTTCGTGTTTGCAACGTAGCGCCTTCCAGTTCGACATCAGTAATCGAACCTTGTTGGTCATTCAGTTGGTACAGTAGGTGCTGTTAAAGACAGATGCAGAAACGATGTGTTCAAGAGAACTTTCTTTGCGGTCCGAACTACGATCGGTAATGAATGTATTTGAATAGTTGACTCACGAGATCAGTCGCGGTGCGAGCAACTGCTACTTGAACTGGATGTTCCCAACCGTCACTTTGCCGATTCCACTAAAACTGTGTCCTTGACCAGTTTGTTTTATTCAACTCAAGTCCTATGAAACCGAAGAGTTAGTGTGCACATGTCTCTTGAAACTAAATCCGCAGGATTCACTGGGTAGGGCACATAACACCATTCTGAGAATAAATTTGTCGACCGTAAACAGCGGTTTTGAATGCTTTACAAAACTATAAATGGGTCATTTGAGTTAATTTCTCAGCTTACCAAATCTCTCAGCTTTGTTCTTACTGGATGAGTCAACTTTACACGTTTGGTAGCAGCTACGAACTCACTGCGAGGAATAGCGAATAGTTCTTTTGGCCTCGCTCTTGGCTTCTAGTGCAACAATTGCGCGCAGGCATAAGTTTCTGAGTCACTTGTTCTCAAGTAGACCACACTGTGATATCCATTTCCATGGACATAACAGAAAACGCGCAGTTGGCTGTATATAGTAGAAAAAGACGTTGTAGATATGTCTCTTAAACACGTCCTGAAGTAGGTTCGTGAATGGAGTAGCTCGCTACTGCTATTGGTTTTGATATGCAGCTGAGAATGCGTCGTCTCAGCCCAGTTTTTTTTGCACAAGTTCCGAAGCAGTAAAGTGGTAGTGACAACGTCGATGCCTTGAGTAAATCTGATAAAAAAGGACCCAGCGAACCGTAGTAGTCTGCCTCCAGTCCTCTGTGAAACAGGCTCAGACTTTCGAGTGAGTAGGTATCTTCACCGAGATGCTGATCTATTTCGAGAGTTCCGCAAAGTAACAAATGTTCCAAACCCATCGTCACATTGTCATCGAAAGTGACAAAAGGGGAATGATCTCAACGTTCGCTTGCTTGTTTTATGAAACGAAATCTCTGAACAACAGCAACAGATCTTTGATCTGTTTTATTCGGGTCACTTTTGATATTTTCCACAAGCTTGCGATATATTCATTAGCTTCAAGGCATCACTTAACCACCGATAACTTTTTGATTAAGAGCTTGCTGTACTAAACTGACTGTTCTAATGCAACCAGAATACAAATAGGAGTTATGCTAAACCCAGACAGATGCACTCACATTCCACACTCATCTGACGTTATTTTCTGCTTACCATTCTAGTATCAGAGCAAACTCAGTACGTTAGGAGCATCCATATGAATAGAAAATCATTGAAACATAGCTTTAGGGTCCCTTACTCGCCTGGTAGAAGTGATCAGGTGATCAGGTAGGTTGATCGAAACTAGCAGAATCAAGCTATCTGATCAAGCATAGTATCAAAAAATTGGTTTCAGACGCTGCTCATGTCCTGACCTTTGGCTAATCGGTTCAATGACAATACGCGTGATTCAACCAAGGGACAATCACAGCATGACTAACCATCGCCAGACGTTTCACCAGTAACTTCGATTCTCTGTAGTATATTCTGTTGACTTATCGGCCTAATTCCACCGCCTCTCTATATAATATGATTCTAGCCTGAAGATAAATTGTCAAAGCCATGTTCGACTTTATCCACTCCTAATACGACAGTCGGCATGATAAAACAGCGAATGGCTTTTTCGCTAAACTACATTTCTTTAGACCGTATTCATTCAAACAGCATCCCCCACAATTTTATCCACATCTCTGTAATGACTAGGTAGTCGCTTGAAGAGTTATCACATGAGTGCATGATCGATTTTTTTCTCTTTAAGCATGCCAGGTGTGGTTCACTTTTCCGGTGCGACCAAACAAACAGAAGAGTGACCCCACATCGCAACTTAAACGTGCCATGATATCCTACAGCATACACATGGTAGTAATTCAAATAAGAAAGCTGATACCATCTCGGTTTCTTTGGTTTCTAAATGTAATATGCACTTCAAATACATGCATAGAAAGCGTCAGAACAAAAGTTTGCTTTTGTTTGTGACCATCAGCAGAAAGGGAGGCCAAAATTATTATTGGTGAATTGCACGTGTCTAATATTTAAAACACCGAGTTCCCTTGATCCAGTTCACCAATAGCGATAGAAGACATGCATCGCGAGATGCTTACATTTCGTTTACTCTCTTCAATCACGAACGTAAAACATTAGAATATATAGGACATGCGGTTAATAACACAATGTTGACCCAGCCAACTCGTTTTAAGTTCTGTTACGTAATAAGAACCCCAAGTTGCTCGCTCTCTCCGAGGCGATGTTGATCAATACTCACCGTCCGGCTTTGTGTGTGCATAAACTGTTGACTCACGCAGTTTGTCTGCCCTGGAAGTGACGACAGTCTTTGTTTCATGTAAACCCAATGGTTGAATGTTTTTTATTGTGTTGCTAACCGCATGTTCTATATACTCTAATGTTTCACGTTCGTGAATGAAGAGAGTAAACGAAATGTTGGCATCTCGCGATGCATGTCTTCTATCGCTATTGGTGAACTACCAGACAGCCTCGATCAGAGAAGTGGAGAGAGTAATTAGCAGCAGTGAGCTAACAAATATCAGATATGTATAGTGTACAGCATAAGACAAAACTGACAGCGGTTCATATCAGAGATTAGCTGGCGTAGAAAAAACAAAGATCTTGTGTGACTGATTTGTCTAGGCGATCGTTACTGAATACTCATTAAACTTATACTGGTAGATTGTTGCGCTGACTCATGTTTCAATCGGAACATGGGCCGTTTGGATACCAAATTCCGTGCACCGTTCACTGCCAGCCAAAAGAGTAAGTTATCCGTAACAATATGTCTTGAAAATATTATTGTTACTGTTGCATAGTGTTGTCTGTTCGGTCCATTTCTGGTGAAGGATGTAGTATGAACGCCTCATTGAACATTGTTAAAAGTTTCTACAATGGATTCTACTAAAAGCATCTAGGTCTTCGAAAAGTCCGCCCTAGATGTGTTAATGTCATGTGTACTTTAGTACCGAAACCAACTCCTGGAATGTAAGTTATCCATAATTTATTAGCCACTGTAATGTCAATTTAAATGAGCCATAACTGCCGCAAAAGAGAAAACGCTAAATTTGTACCTGAATAATGAAAAATAATCACTTACAGTGAGGCCTAGATAGCTCATCTTCAGACCTGTTTTCAAATATAACGCCAATTTGTGGATCCGATATACATTATTTGTACATAGGTTAAGCTTCACTGACGGTGCTTCCAGTCGGCATGTTTATCACTACAAGCACAGTTGTCCCCTCTAAATTATTTTGGTGACCGTCATACGTTGGATGAAAAAACCACAGGAAAATGATTGATGTGGAGTAAATCGTTGCCTTGTTTAGGAGTGCACGACAGCCAAGATTAAGTATCCAATGGACTTTCAGAAGGGTTGATGCTGGAAATTTATGCAACAGCGGCGCGTTTGGCTTAAAAGTTGATGAGTAAATTATGACGCAGTGTACGCATGTGCTGAGGGCTTTCTGAACCCTCAAGACGATGACAAGGAAGAAGGGAAGAGTAAGAAGTTTTTGTCAAGGCTTCTGCGCAATGTGCTCAACTACTGCTTCAGTTTGTGCTGGCTTCTGCAGTGTAAATTTATTTCAGAACAGAAGCAGTTGAATGGGCACATATTTTATTCTTCGGCGTTTTTCACGGACAGGTTCTTCACACTTGCTCAGGAGGACGGTCTTAACCAATTGACTATTCGGTCTAACACGTTTCACTTGTAGTTCAATTTAGCGGACCGTGTTGACGAATTTCCCTTAACAAATCAAGACATTGCCGTCAACCCTTTGAAAAATGATTTCAAACACAGGTTGGAAACAAGATTGTTCTCAAATTCCAATCCGTTGAATGTCTGGAAATCACATAGAAACAAAATCTGACATAAACTCTCAACCTTTGTTTATGTTGTCCGTATATATTACCTGTTAGACTCTTGACCGAAAACTGTAAACCCCTTTCTTGATCTAGGAGACAGTTGTCTAATAAGGATGATATTCATTACTTCCTTTTTATTGCGTATATTGTGTTTTTACGTCTTAAGACATGTAAGCCGTTTGTCTCCAAAGCTGTGTCCGATTCTGGTCATCCTCTGTAACGTAATCTTCTTAAAGTTTTTTCGCATTTTCAGGCCTGTCCGTTTGGAATCTTTATATGCTCACCGTTTCGCACACGGTTCTCCTGATGACTCTTACTCGCTATGGTATATTTCCAACTGTGACGTTTTTACGGACAAACTGACTGGAAATAAGAACTACTAGTTGTATCTGCCGAAGACACGACCGTGAAAATACAAATATTCACCGTTTCCGAAATTTGAAGGCCGTTTGTAACAGATTTCTTTTCATTCCCCCACAAAACATTTTCGGCTTCTTGTATTCCATCGAAGTCGATTGGCCAGAGTTTCCGCAGACAGGCAGTAAATAAAGGTTGTTTATAGTGCACATCAAGGAATATCCGTTGATTATATTTTAGAATCGATTGTAATTCTGCAAACTATAAAAGCTATAGCTGATTGTAAGTCCACCTGGAAAACCGTGCTCCATGGGTTTTTACTGCATCTAATAGCCGTTGTCTTTGCACCTTTTACTGGCAGTCCAGTAGTGCAATTTTCTTTGGTTAAGCTTGCAATAAGTTTCAAATACATACAATACGCACAAATGAGTACACTAGCAGACCGCTGCACCTGAGTTAACTAAAGTAGAAGCTGCATGTTTTAAATGATGTTCAGCCGTGGAGACTTTCAGAGTAGTCTGTGATTTCTGAAGAACGAACTTTTATGCCCAAACGAACGCGCGGTATTGACCACAAATCAAACTGCGGTGCAGCTTGCGTGGTCAACTAAGTAGCTGACAGGTATACTGAGGTTTGTTAGGCGAAAGTCGTTCAAACATAAGTTACGTCCTCTTCCTGATTTTCCGGACTTAAAGAAAGGTGTCACTTTTAGTCTACGAACCGTCTCTTCGTGTATCTCAAACATCAGTGTGATTTGGGAATAACGGGGACCACAACTGCTTTTCTTGTGTGTGATATGACATTATACCCACTATAATATTGCGAGGCACATCATTATCTGGAAGTAACCTGTTCAGTTTGACCCAGTTGATTAACAGGTGAAAGTAGACAATTTTCCCCTACTTCCCTGACTTACACACTTGGCATATCAACTGAGCTGTGAACTCCTTCCTATCAATAGCCATCCCCTAGCTTCTCGGTGATTGATTCAGAAATATAAGACCCCGATATCAAACATATTTCACACAATATGTTTGCCAGCCGTCGTGCCGCGCACCGGCATAGATGAATTTTTATTTATTATTAAGTAATTCCACGTTACTGTAGTTACAGAAGCAACCCAGCAACTTCTTAATTGTTAATTTGTAACTAATCATTTGTGCATTCTGTCGCAGAAATCCTTTCCATTAGATGTTTTGTCGGCCTGAAAAGAAACGCGCAATAAACAAGCTCGTTTCGATGTTTCATCACCACTGATAGGAACTGTAGATAACATACCACTGGAACGGGAGATGTCCAGCTGGTTTGAGTCATGACTTAGTAACATAACATGCTCACACGAGTTATGCCAAGCTTCCGGGAGATGCACCAAATCGACACAATCGTTTTATTCTGGTTTCGCGTGCATGGCCGTAGAATGCTCAATATTTCCACCGGCGGTTTTTGTCTCGATTGTGTCCACCATGTCGGATAGGTTGGCTTGAATAGATCGGCCGGACTACTCGGGTGGTTTGACACGATCAAAGGCGCAGCGACCGCAAAACAAACAAGGCGTTAGCAATCCTCGTGGTACCCACATAGTTTGATGTTGCCAAATGTGTTCGGATAATCGCCGTGGTGAGCGTCCTGTGTAGCTTACTGTACAGCAGAAAACGAACGGTAAACAAAAAATGAAACAGCATGACCAGACAGTACATCTTTCAGCTAACAGCATAACACTGATGCAGAGGTAAACTGAACGCGAATTTGAGCTGAGTAGCAGATCTTATTAACTGCCAATCAAGCTTGTTGGTTACGCTTTCGGCGACGCAGTGTGCAGATTGTCATTCTTTGTGTTTATTAGCAATATTTCAAGTGCATACTGCTCCGGGTGACCATAATTAATTGGCCTATTAGGTAGANTTCAAGTGCATACTGCTCCGGGTGACCATAATTAATTGGCCTATTAGGTAGAAACCATCTCCTCTTCCATGATGTTGCCTGAACGTATTTTCTTAGCCGTGTTCGTCAAACTTCGGGTTAGATCCATCTTCTTTCTAATGATGTAAGGCTAGTAAATTTTTTATACTGGCTCCACACACCTTACGTTATATCGTGTCATCCTGGCGGTGACACATGAGTACGTCGAAGAACGCCACATTTGCAGACGATTCGGGTTCCAGGGTGAACCAAACATTTTTGCACTCAGAGTTGAAATATGAAAATATCTTACTGAGGCTTTTAGATTCCCCTGTTACATAGATGGCATGTTTTACATAACACTTTTGAAAGATGACTGATTTTACCTGATCAGCTAATGAATTGTAGATATGCCATAAAGACGTCGACCAGTAATTCGGCGAGCGGCGACCATGTTACTGCTTATTCTTCTTCTTCTTGAAGGCATACCTTCCCAGAGAACTTGAAATGAACGTTGTGTGTGCGGTGATATAGTAAGTGTTTAAGCTGTTCTACTGGTGTTCCTAAAATGAGTTCGTTGCTTTCAATCTACTGTCTGACTAACCCAATCACTTCACTGAGCAGGAAGTTGATAAATATGTCAAGTGATAATAGAGACTTGTCTGTCGCATTCAGCCGCTTTACTGCTCAAAAAATTCCGAGGATTCTCTCAGGTCACCTAACTGTTTCGTCACCACCTGATTTGCAGCCTTGTTTGAAAGAATAGTTATTACACAGTTTAGGATGCATCACTTTGGATTCGGTTGTGGTTCCGCGCTGA
Organism: Paragonimus westermani; assembly: GCA_008508345.1. Taxonomy (NCBI): domain Eukaryota; kingdom Metazoa; phylum Platyhelminthes; class Trematoda; order Plagiorchiida; family Troglotrematidae; genus Paragonimus; species Paragonimus westermani. Next base: position 2,745 of record QNGE01001105.1, on the reverse strand, counting down.
TCCATTCCTAATCTTCGCATCACGCCCGGAAGAGGACAGTGATTTCAGTCGAATGATGCAAAGATTGCTGATAGTCGTGTTATGCAAACGAAACATAGGTAAGAGCTTCAGGTAACCGCAACCATGTTGATGGGCTACTGCACCGCCTGCTTCCAAATTCATTAAAGTCAGTTTCCACATCGACGACATGTCGGAAAGTGGTGAAATGAAAACAAGACAGCTTAATATATCCGGTTCTATCCTGCAAGGCAAAATGGATTTCGAATGACGTCATTAGTGTGCTCGCCAGCAAATGATCCATGATAAGTCTTCTCCAAAGATTTCCCAAAATGCTCGGCGAAGCAGTCGTCAGTGTGACAACTTGATCATTCTAGAGAATAAGCGGACTGAAACGTCTATCCCGTAACACCTAATGATCTGATGGTCACCGTCGTGGACACTCTTATAGAAATAAGCAGTCAAACAAATGTTTTATGCGGAAACGCTTCGGTTGTGAGAAATCAGAACCTCAAATAAACTCTAACTGGCATCAGGAACACAGTGCCTAAAAGCGACATGCACTCTGCCAGCTGATCTATGAAGTGGCTTCACTTCTTGGTAGCCTCTGGACATCCTTATTATTACGTTAGTTCGATTCCATTCAGAGCCCGGATTTCTCAGTGTTGTGCCTTTGCAAATTATAGTACAGAAAAATGATATTCAAAACTATGGAATGAAACATGGATATTTTCAGCGTTTTTCAAGTCATAACGAGAAAAATATAAACGAGTCTGAGTTGTGTTTCCTTCACCCTTCCATTCGTACAAATCAGTACACTTTTCACCGATCTCTGCTTTACATCCGGTTTCATCTCCGTGGTGATACTACGAATCGCTGTATGGTTGTAAATTTTACTGACTGAATGAAACATAATGTGTGATTCATAACACGAATGATCTAGTACAGCCCCATTAGAAAACCATTTGAGTGACCTTCCATGCAGACTAGCCAGTACATTCTTCCTTTCAAACACACTTTAAATCACCAAGCCGATTATCATAACACTCTTTAGTAACGTTTGCGAAAAAACATTTGCGGTCAATTACAGCATCATCTTTAATTATGTTTAACCTCCATAGACCGGTAGTTTTAATACATGTTTTTTTTATTTCTAACAGGCAAACATTTCCTGTGCATAATTTTCTGACGTATTCGGAATTGGGCTTTGTCGAGTGTAACGGATACTTAGTCACTAGGTTACAAAAGATAAATTTAGGATTCTCTGAACCGGTTCAGTTATCTAAAACAGACTTATATGCGTGTCTTTTATTGACGGTGTAAATAGAAGCAGTATTATTGATTTAAATTTATTTTCTATCCGGCATGTTGGTTTGCTTCAGCAAGCGTCTGGTTTTCTGAAATGTTAATTGCAAATTCCGGTTTGCCGGAGGCAAATTCCGAAACTAGATTGCATATCGATGAGTGATTACGTTTAACCCGACTGCTTTCATTATACCACTGAACGAATGGACAAGACTTGTAGTTGGCGAAGTAAACTGATTACGTTTTACGATAAGCCAGCAAAGGTTCCTTGGCCAAGAAGATTGGAGTGACAAAGGCGTCGTGTCATTTTTTGTATGATAAAAGGCTGAGTAAATTGATTAATGTTCAGAATTTAAATGCTAAACTAGTGGATGTCCATTTTCTGCGACAATGTTTTAAGTTGCACAGTCGGTCTACACCGTGTATTGTAATATTACCTAGATTCTTACTGATTTGCGCAGATGTTACGCATTTCTTTTCTTGAGTACTGCAAGCCTCTATTCTTAAGCCTTCGAATTTCTCAATATGGAGCAAAACTGGAAAGAAAATGAGGAAGCTAGCGAAGAACTAGCGAGTGGTAATATTGTGGCATTAAACCTTCCTAAGTTCTGAGCTGACTGTGGGTAGACAAAACTTGTCTTATTTTGGTTTCATTGTATATTGGCTAACTGGTAATTGCTTTCGATAAGCCTGGATCAGAGTTGCAAGTCAGATCTTTATTGCCTGTCCACCAGCACAGCCTCACCCAATAGCGCCATTTGACGGGAGCAGAGTGGTGACTCCATTACATCGGCTTGGCTGTGAATAGAGATAATTAAAAAATGCATTGTTTTAGTCGCAGGTGCAATACCACACATATGTGATAAACTGAAAGAATCTAGAGATCTACTTGCTTACGGACCACCCCAACGAATATAATCTTCGAGCTTATCTCGCTGACCGCGACCTGGATATCCACTAAGGCTTTGCTCTCTGAAGGAGGAATGGTCAATATATATACGAAGTAGATGTTGCAAAATGGAATATATTCAGCATGCAGCTGGAACGACCAGTATGAGCGTAAACGGACATCAGAAAGCAGACGACAAGCCTAGCTGTCGGGAATCTAACGGAAACAAACCTTGGGCCTAACCTAGCCAGGCTATCAACTGTGGTCTATGGGGGTTCGTTCGAACAACGAAGGGTGGTCCAACAAGACGACCTTATGACGGCTGAAATTGCTGCTGTTGTGCTAAGTAATCTATGGCATCCTGATCAAAATTTATCCAGCCTGCTAGCCTAAGGTAAAGAAAGATCAGTTTAGTTTGGTTCTTCACTGACTATTCACAAGTGACCATTCCAAGAAAATTATCAGCCAGTGTTAGACCCAACGGGCTACCCATTGTCACACCGTCGAAGATGGACTGTCGGATTGTATTGATTGTTCCTTGCTTTATAAACGGT